>NMRB01000002.1:393807-460166 GCA_002633025.1 Notospermus geniculatus | reverse complement strand
TCGGACGGAGGAACGACCGGTGGAAGTGATGTTGTCGTTAGGCCTACGTCCATCCATATTGGATGGGCCTTCTTGGCACACCTCAATCGACAATGGAAATCCTGTTGTACAATATTGTCAATGAATCAATGATGATGCGGCGGCTTATTCCGTCAATCGACAACCTTTCTTTTGTTTTTTTGTTTTGGGCACTGATCAAGGATTCTAAACTCGTTCCCCAAAGGTGTTTACATGTACGTGTATTCAGATTCGTCTGAAAAATATGTCTATCTTTTCAGGTTTTCAACTTGGTCAGAAATGGGGCCTGCAATAAGGCCTGATGGAGTCCTTTAATCTGACTTTGGAACAGGTCACTTTTGACGAGAGGGACCTGTCTCCTAATCAGGAGTTGGACTCGTTCAGTAATGTTGTTTACTATGACACAGAATTTAGTATAGAGCCACTGCCAAAACCTGCTTCACCATCTAGGGCATTCATAACAGAAAGTAAGTTAGGTTATCTATTGAAAACATGGAAAGTCAAATAATTTAAAAAAGAGTTGACCATGTCCATATGCCACTGATCGGCCTGAAGATTCCTGTCAGTGTCACAGTTCAGAAAGATGACTTCCAATGGGAATTACCATTACTTCCAGGTCACTGCCATTGCTGGGATATATGACATTTTGAATGTTGAAGAGTTGAAATGACAAAAACTCATCTGTAGGTGCATATTAATGAATTGGATGTTCTTGGATATTTAATTTAAGTTTTTAATGGAATGTTAGTGTTTGCCTTCGTTTTCAGATTTTGCTAGTCCAAAGGCTGTAAGGAGTTCTACAAAAGTCAAAACAGTGCTGCAGTCAACTACAGGAAAGGAGGAGTTATTTATCGGAGGTGACAGTCAGCAACAACAGTTGGAAGGGTTGGATTCTGCTGAAGCAGGCATCATATCTGTTGGCTATCAGCTTGTATTTGACAATCCTGTGAGCCATACGGATTCACCTGGAAGAGAGCTAGAGACCAGTTGGTCTGCGGAAAAGCATTTAGGTGAGTATTCGTTTTGAACACTGAGGTCATTCTGGATGGAGATATGGTAGATAATGAAGAATTCATCAGACAGAGAGCAGATGGAACAGGGATGGATTGAATACATGTCGATGTGTGCAGAATGTAAATATCTGACAGTTGGTAGATTACTGATTTTATCATTTCAGACAATTCTTTGGGTGACATTCCACCAAAACCACAGCGAGAAGCTGATCGTATAGAGGTGGTGCCTGGTGCCAAAAACCAGCAGGCTTCCTCAAAGGATTCTCCCCCTGAAGAAGCTGAGGATTCCACAAAAACTCATCTTCTAGAAGCTGACTCAAAACCAAGGAAAAAATACCGGGCTCCAGCCAAAGTCCACAGCTTTCAGCCCCTGGATCTGCCAACTGTTAATCAGATATTGGTAAGTACTTGATCATGTTGTCAGACTTAGCGAAAACGGTATTAGCTATACAGAGTAGTGTTGCATTGCATGTGAAAAAGGCCATCAAAAGATCACTGCAGAGTGTGCATGATTGTGATGAAGTGTTTTCTTCACCTGTGCTTCCTTCTTTTGCACAAGTATCGTAATGTAACAGCAATACTCAGCAGGTCAGGAAGGTAACAAAATAGAGAAGTAGGTCAGGCTAAGCTAGCCTTCAGAGGGTGAAGAATTGTTACCTTGCACATCATTGACTGATGGAAAGGCAGAAAGAATGAAAAGTTGTTTTTCTCTTGGTGTTGGGCCAGTGTTGGATCTGGGCCTAGAAGTACGGTAGAGTTTTATTTGGTTTATGTCCATGCTTACATTCGTTTGCTCTAGACAGTGTATAGAGGAATCCCACTGACGTCATCAAGTCATGTGACTGGCCGTCAAAATGACGCAAACTGGCGTCAATAGGGTGCTACACGTGGATTGACGTTCTGCCTGACGCGACGAGACACGACACGAAATAACGTCATCGCGTCGTCGTGACGTTCCTTCAGGAAACACGTGGTCAATTTGACGGCCAATGCGGCCTTGATGACGTCACGTGGGAAACCTCTATAGATTGGCATGCCAATGCCTGGCACTAGTGGCAGTTGAGTTTACGAGATCTGTTTTCAACATTGCTCTGGATAACAGGTGTTCATTTCATCCTGGTTGTCTTAGTTAGTCAATGTTGACATACATTGTCTAGAGTAAAAACACCAGTCAGATATGTAAGAAAACCCCCCACATGTTGCTACATCCTGGTAATGAGTGCCATTTTTGCAGGGCCAGCTCATTAGTGAGGTATATAATTGGTCTTGTGCACAGTAAGATTTCCTTTGCTGTCGTTATCCTTATTTGGCTGCACTCTCAATTTGGATTTGGATTCTCATTGCTGACAGCTGGAGTCAACTCAGAAATTTTCCAGTAAATGGTTCCCTTGAAACAAAGAAGCATTGTACCATACTATTGCACCGGGTTATCTAGCCTTAAAACATGTACATGTATAGAACCACCACTCACTGTCACCAAACCTTGTGAGCTTCTGCCCATGTTGTCAATGAGAATCTAAAATTTTTTTGGTCATAGATAGTCTCCACCATCATAGTTTTTGTCAGTCCAATTATGTTGCTTTGTTCTGCTTTCCTTCCAAACCCCAGACCTAAAAATTAGCACCTATCCAGTGCGATCATGTTGCTTAGAGAACCTCACCTTTCTCTGCAGGGCATAAGCTTTAGGCAGAAAGTAAGTCTCCACTGCCCAGACTTGTATTGGAAAACTGTTCAGAGGTGGCAGGTGTGCAGTGCTGGATCTTCTCAAGTTTTTGTTATGTTTAGCTTTCATTTGGTGTTGTCACTTCAGTCTATCCCAGGCCCACTGTATAGTATCGGTACACTATTTCAATGAAGGCTACCAGTAAATCAGTGTGCATTTGGTGTCATAGACCCCATTGATAGTGACAGTTTTCTGGAATCGTTGAAAGTGAAAATGGGTTTGCCCTCATTCTTTTGCAACTAGATCTTCATCACTATCCTGGCAGGATTGGTCTTCCTAAAGTAAGAATTGGAAGGTATTTATAGCAAATACTAACTAACCATGGCTTTTGCTTTGTTCAATCTGTTGCATGGGTGTGGGAGTAAGGTTGCTGCTGTTTCTAATGGAATATGTCAATGATCTGATCTGATGATAGGAGAATCACTCACATGCACACTGTCAGTACTGTGTAGTGGATGATAATGTTGGCATGAACAGCTGTTGTGTTGGGCACTGTCTGTGTGTTCAGCTGATGTTCTGAATACCATAGACGCACTATTATCATGCAAATAGAGTACGTCAGAAATAGAGCACTGTGTTATATTGATAATGTAGACTTGGTACTGGTGTCGTGTGCAATGTTTTGTCTCCAAGAAATTAATACTTTTGTCTCCAAGTATTAATACATTAATACTTGAGTGGTGACATCATTGTGCAGTTTCAAATGAGATCATGTTTGTGGTTTGAATAAAGAAAATCAGTTACAGCTTTGTAGAGTGGATTCAGGTTCCACCATCTGGTGCTCACCAGTCTATCTGGCCTGACGGCCATCTAGCCTGGTTCGAATCCATCACATTTTCCGTTTCTGAGGGGGTGAGAGCCTCAGCCAATCATCGGGGCGCGAAGGAAAATCGACGCGCCAATCAAAATCCATGTTACAAATGCGAGCGTGAAGAGCAAAGAAAGTGTCCAGCGGTGATTTGTTTCGTGACTTCTGATTGGCTCGGAGGCGGGGTCAAGTAGGGGTCAGGTTCATTTATATTTTATGCATTAACGGAAAAGATGACAGGATTCGGACAAGGCTAAAGACGGAGTCGATAGCCTTGTTTGGACAAGATGGGTTCCACAGGTTGCATTTACTCACAATTTCAGTAGGGTAGCGTACTCGTAGAAGAGGGCCAATTCTCTACCAATTGTCTATTGCGTAATTGACAAGACATGTTTCAGTATTTGTTGTAGTTACGCCCTTTTTCTGTGCCTATCTGCATACTTCAGTTGAAACTGAAGCAGAAGTTTTTGACAAAGGCATGGTACATGTAGCTGATAATTCTTCTCTCTGTTTTGCAGGCCAAATTGCAAATGTCTGCAGAAATGGATCAGCCACGGGATGGTGGGAGTGACACTGAGAACCAGGATTCCTTCACAGCATTCGCATCAACTACAGAAGCTTTAGCATTACAGAAGTCTGTTATTGGTAAGTGAGCTTCATTTTCAAAAAGGTTGAAGTGAGATTGATGTTTCTCACATTTCATATTGTGCACTGCAGAATTTGGTCATGGAAACTTTCCAAAACTTCTTTGCAGGTAGTACAAGTTTGGAGCCAGCATCGTCTGAAGAGGTAGCCAGAATCATCGCTGCCACCCAAGCCCAGTTACAACTGAAGACTACCAGTGATGCTGTGGCTGGGGAGTTACCATCACAGGTAATAAATTTTTTCCATTAAGATGGGACAAACTGGCCCTCAGCACTAGCTTCATATTTTTGACAAAAAGTAACAGCCAAAACTCAGATCTATGAAGCAGAGCTAAAGTATATTTGACAACTTAGTCGCAGTGCGCCTGTCTGTGTCTTCCCTTATGGGTTCTCTATTTCAGTGTTTCCTGCATTAACCTTCATCACTCTTTCTCACTTCAGCCTTCAGAAGAGGTTGTCACACCCACTGCCTCAGCGTCGAGTGAGATCGGTTTCATAAATGATGACCTTGACGAGGGATCAGTCAATGACACTGATTCCAATAGCAGCGGGCTCATCCGCATTCCAGCTCATGAACTGCAGATTACTAACACTAAAGGAGATGGGAAGGTGTACCGGGAACCAAGCGCTGACATCAAAGCTAAACTGAAAGCCAAAGCTCGAGCAAACAGTAAAGCTAAGGCAAAAAGAGCTAAGAATGCGGCAAAGAAAATTGAAGATGTGGACAATTCGCCTGTGAAGGAGAATTCAGTTTCGAAGGATGTTTCTCAGGCTTTGTCTCCCAAATCTAGTCGGGAAATTACAAACAGAGATGATAATTTGGTGTCTAATTCTAACATTGGTGGAGGGGATACTGCTTTAAATGGTGAACTTCTGGTGGAGAAGAAGGCATTTGTTTCACATGGGGTATTAGATGAGGTTGAGAATGAGGCCATAGGTGCAGTTGGGACACAGAGTGGTCAGGCTGGTGACAGGATGCCAAGGGCATTTAAGACTGTCGAAGTTGGGTCAAGTGGGAAGGGGCAGCACAGTAGTGGTAATACGCCACCAGTGAAAGACCCAGGTTTTCAGCCTATTGTAAATCCTAATGACTATCCTTTAGATGAGGCTTTGAAAGTTATAGCTGAGGTTCGAGGAAAGGATTCAGGAATCGATATTCAGCAGATGGAACGAAGTGATGTTCCTGACCAAGTGGAGGCTAGTATGCGGCCGATTCCTTTGAGTACCTCTACCCCTGCTACAACCCCAGGGAAACGGCCCCCTGGTGGTGTTAACATGGCTGGGAGTGGTCAGGAACGGAGCTATGGACTCGGTTTGTTTAATGTGAGTGGTGGGTTTTTGAACAGGAGGCCTGCAAAGGAGAAGAATGATGAGTTACATAAGGTGTTGAGGGAGAGGGCTCATCTTGAAGGACAGATTGAAATGCTCAAGATGGAGGCCGCCACAGCCGTGCGTGAAAGGGCCGAGCTGCAGGCCCAGCTTGGTGCCTTGAAGTCACAATTAAAGACTCAAGTGACTGGCAGTTCAGGAGCCTTCAAAGATAGAGATGTTCTTCTTGGGGATATCAAGACTTTGAAACAAAAACGTGATGAGCTGGAGCATAACATTTCACTCATCAAAAAATCTTTGGATGAGAAAATCTCGGAAAATCAGACTCTTTCTTCCGATTTAAATCTGTCAAAATCGGCAAATGATAAGCTGCAGGAGAAGATTGTGGACTTGCGTCGTGAAATTCAAGAACGGGAAACTTTTGTCCAGGAATCGAAGACAAGAATTCTCGATATAAACCAGGACTTGCAGAGTGTGCGTCAGGAGAAACGACAGTGTGAAAATGAGATTCGTTCGTTACAGAATGAAATTGGTGCATTGACCAAAACCAAAGAATGGTACCAGCAACAGTTGAAAACGGCCCAAGAGGCTAGGGCACAACTTCAGAAGGAGCTTGCCAATAACCAGTTGAGTATCATGGAGCAGGCAAACCAGATCGAGAGGTTGAAGTCTGAGGGAAGCCAAGTGAAGTCCCAGCTGGCAGAGACACAGCAGAAGGCACTGCAAGAAAAGGAGTTACTGTTTGATAACTTGGAGAGGATCCAGGCAGATATGTTGGAGCGAGAGGCAACCATGCATCAGATGGAGAATTTGGAACGAGATGCTGATAATACGCTGCAGCAACGGATGCAGAAAGTGGAAGAGGAGAGGTATAAGTTGGCACATTTGGTGTCAACGACCTCTGATTTGGAGCAAGAGTTGTTGAAAACCAGGCACGAGTTGGAGCAGAAGGAATCACAGGTGACTCTACTTGAACGGGAGCATGCAGAAATGTTGAAGAAGTTGACTCTGTCTCAGGAGATGATTGCACAGGGGCAAAAAGATTATGAAATTTTAGAAGGCAAGTTTATTGAAACAGAGGCCAGATTGAAGGAATTTCAGGGTACATTTTCTGACAAGGATCAGGAGATTTTGACGTTGAAAGATCAGAAGGCTGCCTTAGAGGTGGCTCTCTCTGCAGCAAATGAGGAGAAACGTTCAATTGATGAGGCTTTGTCCATGTTGAGAGGAGATATGGGACGAGTCGAGTCGACGTTTCGGGATATGAAACAAGAGATGAACAAGAAGGCTCTCCAGTTGGAGAAGTTAGAAAAAGAGAAGAGTGACCTGTCGGCGGAGTTGGATCAAACAAAGGAGGATTTGGCGTCACAGCAGAAATCATTCGATGAATTCAACAGTTCGATATCGGATCGGTTCGTGATGGTAAATGAGCTCCAGCAGGAAAAACAAAGGTTAGATTCAGAGACAGATTCTTTGAAACGTGAGCTTCAGACGTTGAATGAAACATTACAAAGTCTCCTGCTGGAGAAGTCTCTTGTGGAGGCTGCGTTAAAGAAGGTTGAAGACCTGTCGTCAGAATTGCGCTCACAGTTGAATGTAGCGTTGGAAGAAAAGGCGCTCTTGGAGAGTAGGATTGAGAATCTCTTAGCCGAGCAGGAGAAGCATGTCACGGTTAGTCAAGAGAATGAGACTCTGAAATCGTATGCTACAGAGCTGCAGACGAAAGCGTATGGTGAAATCATCCGGTATCAACAGGAGGTGGAGAGGCTTAAACAAGAGGTGGACAAAGCGCAAGCCTTGTTCACTGAAAAGGAAAAGGTTCACACTGATGATGTGGCTACCTTGATGGCAAAGTTGGAGGAATCGAATGAGGCACAGAGGACTGCTGAAAATGTCCTCGTGGAGCTGAATAGGAAGATAACGGAGGGAGAATTGGCAAGTAAGGAGGAGGAACATCTCAGAGAGCAGGTTGAGGTAAGTATGCAACTTCAGTGGTTGACTACCTAACATTTAGAAAATGTTGGCCTCTTGTAAAAGGAGCTAAGAGTTATGAACTACCTTCCTCAATTTCAGTCTCTCGTGGAGAAAGTTGAATTCTTGCAGCAGAAGAAATCGGCCCTTGAGGCAGAGTTAGATAATGCAAGAGATTCAAGTAGGGAGGAGGTTCGCCTGCACAGAGAGAGGATAACCCAATTAGAGCAGCAGTTACTGCAGGCAGAGGAACTCTTTCTCCAGCAGCAGGAGGCTGAGGAAGAGAACCGACAGTTGGCGCTGGACCTGGAGAGGGAGAAGGGAAGACTGGCTGGTGAGTTGGCTAATTGATATGTGAGGCCTAATGGAAAGAATCCTTGGAGTAGAGAACGGAAGGGAGGTGTTTTGTCAAAGTTGGTGAGTCAGTCTGCCATTCTAAGAGTTCATACCCATTTTGTCTCTCAACAGGTGTTCTTCAGAGTCACGCGGCTCTCAAACGCCACACAAGCGAACTTGAGGGTGCTTTAGCCGAGAAAGAATCCTCAATCGTCGAGGTATCGGCCAGGACCCAGAGGGAGTTGGATGAAATGGCACGGCTGGCCGAAAACAAGGAAGCCAGGATGAGTGAATTGGAGAATATTGCAGATAAGCAGAAAGAAACTGCCAAGGATTTCAAGAAACAGGTCAGCCCTTATTCTGCACTAAATTTCTTTATGGTGGTTTTCAGTCATATCTTATCAATGGTGATATGCAGCTCTATGGACAGCTTAAAATTTTATGTTTGGAACAGAGAGCTTGTCAGGAATAGGTGAAATAATGATCATCTGTTCATTTGCAGGCTGCCAGTGAAAAGTTGAAGTATGCCAAACTGCGAAACCAAAACGAAGCCCTGAAACTGGACTACGAGCAGCTCAAGAAAGAAATTGAACTTTCTAAGTCAGATTTTGAGAATTTGAAAAAGAGTATAGACAGTGACCAGACGGGTGAAATGAAGTATAAGGCTGAGTTGGAGACGTTGAAAACAGAGTATAGAATCTGCAAGCTGGAAGTTGATAGTCTACAAAGGCAGCTGGCTCAGAATCATGAGAAGGGACCAGTCATTGATGAGACCATGAGGGTAAGAACTCATGATGGCCATTGGGTGATTTCAAAGTTGGTGTTAACACGGTGTTTACAATGCTTTAATGCATTGTAAACACCGTGTTAACACCAACTTTGAAATCACCCATTGTTGTTCCATGTGTTGTTTGATTGTCCCACAGGTACAATGTTAGATAACTGAGAAAATTTTGTTCGTTGTTGAATGCAGTATGTTGTTTGGTAGAGATTCTCTTGCTTTTTAGCCACCTGTGATTTCTGAATGTCTTCCCTTTCAGACTCTCCATTGGCAAATAGAACAAAAGGACCAAGAAGTCAAGGGCCTGAGGGAGCAGCTCACCCTGGCTGAACAGAGACAACACCTGGAGATGGATAATGTCAGAAAGGCACTGCAAAGTACCAAAGAGGAGGTAGACAAGTTGAGAGCAGAGCTGAGTCAAACTAGGAAGGAGAAATTCACATATCAGGCCAAGTTATCGGAGCTCAGGGGTGCTGTCAAAGCTAGTCTCAAGGTAAGCTTTAGAGATGATGTCCTAGGACCTAGATCATTGTACTTGGATATTTATGGTGGGGGGGTTGAAGGAGAGCTGACCCGTACTGGTTCAGCGCAACCTGTGATTGAATGACATCTGATGTTTTGTTACAGGGCAAGAGAGGGACAACGGATGGCCAACCCACGCTTGGGAAGGACGAATCCTGTCAGGCTAATGAGGAAGACTTCCCTTATACGTCAGCCTTGTCGATCATAGAGAAGATATTGCAGGATAACTCGATGCCGAGTTACAACAGCAAGTAAGTTGCATTATGCCTTCATGGTGTCTCAGACTTGTTGAGTGAAGTCTTCACGGCTAAATGATCCAACTCAGGTTCTATCAAAAGTCTTGACCAAATTTGATTGGGTGTTCAGGTTAGGCTGTCATACATCATGTACATTGCCTACTTTCTCTGTTCCTTTCAGACCTCTTGCTGCCCTGGAATCCTGTCTCGGTTCTCTACGATCTGAGATGTCGACCCTTCAGAAGCAGATCGATGATCACACAATGGCTGTGTTTAACTCAACCCAGTCGTGGAAGTAAGTCATGTTCTGTGTACTAGATATGACCTTGTATTTCCTAACAAATTAACCACTTGACTGTGGGGATCATTGGTCATGCAAGATGTGGGGGAATCTTTAACTGAAAAGCTGTAGGCTTCATCAGTACACTTAGAAGTTTCATTCGAAGTGCAATACTGTGAAATTTTATTTGCTTGGCACACCTAATGCGGCTAGGCTTGCAGCAGTCTGCCCATCTCAGTTTAGTGTGATGCTTTCCAAATATAATGCATCTGTAAGTTAGAATGATGAACTTATTAGACCAGTTCATCACCATACGGAATCTCATACATTTTTTTTCTTCACCACAGACAAGTTGAAAGTCACGTGGCGGATTTGAAGAATTTATGTGCGACTCAAAACGGCGATGCTTGTTCTGATGAAAGTCTGCCAAGTGGTCAGAAGGTGGAGCAGGAAATACAGAAACTCGTCGCAAATGACATGAGGACTAAATCAAAACAAAGACAAAATCGGACGATCGATGTGTAACTTACAACCATAGGAATTGTGAGACTTCTCAACTGCTGTGCACTTCTCATGACTACATCATGTAATGATGGGACTTGGAGCAAATTGTGCCCGACATCTTTTGTGATCTTTCGTTTGATCATGGCAAAGGGGATTTGGACATTTCCTCTGGGATTAACTTTCTAATGTATTTCTATGAAGATTATTGTGAAGGAGGATAAATATTTGTTGAAACTTAATTAGGTGGTCACAATGTGCCAGATTTGTTTCGTCACTACTGCTCCATATACATTTCATTATTTCAGAGTCCTTTGGCCAACAGGACAAGGGCTCATATGAATAAAGACTAGCAAATGCTTTACCTTCAGATTTGTACAGCATAGCCTAGTGCATTTGTATTGCAAAATTCAAGTAAAAGCATTTACTAGTCTTTATTCATATGACCCAAGGTATCATAAGAAATTTTATGTAGGACTTGCTGCCTTTGCCACTGCACCTCATCCATTTGGCTATGATGCCTCTGGGATTGTGTGCTAAATTTTTGTCAGTATTTGCTTGGAACTGCCAAATGTGAATGAATAGAACGCAGTGAGTTTGTTTTAATACTTTGATTGGTGGGGAGTGTGCATTATTTGGCTAAGGATGCAATTTTGAGACGGCTGTACATGTACATGTATGTACAGTATAGAGACGAGACTGACGGTATACAATATAATTCCTAATTCCTTCACTTCCTTCCATCAAACTGTAACCACTAACTGTGATTTGTACATAGAACCTCCTGCACGGTGCGGTCTCATTGATGCTTTAACCAAAACTGTTTATAACCATGTGACTATTTATTTATTTCTATTCAGTTGTTATAGTATTATATTTATGTTGGAACATTTCTTCATCATCCATGTCAGATACTAGTAACTAAAAAGATTGTTTGCCAAATTGTTGGGTGTCGTGAAATTCTTACATGTATTAGCAATTTCAATGTCATATTCAATGGTGCCAGCAGTTTCATTGCTTCGTAAAACACATCTCGTATTGCTTCATGTAACTGCCACGCTTCGTGTATCTTTGAACTGTGAGTGAACAAGCTGTCTCATTCATATTAGCCGCACACTTGGTACCGGTAACTCTTTGACTGGGTACCAGAAAATCTTCCTGGTTGAAATCTTGTGTATTGTTAACATTATAACTTCTACATTCCTGATTATACATGTATTGAATAATGTTTGTGAGGAGAGCACAATGGCATAATTCAGTTCCCTTGAGCTCTCCATGATGTTTGGTTTGAAGAGTGCATGACTTATAAGATCTGAACAGAATTTCTGTTTGAAATGAAACATACTAGTGAATTAATGAGATTGCTTCAATAACATTATACTTCAGGGAGACCCTCATTGATATTATTCAAGTAAGGAGCAATTGTCTGTGGCAAGCATACCACTTTTATCTTATTCAATCCTTTCAGAATGCCCCATGTTCATCTGCATCCAGGCTGGAAAATTGAGGATATCTGAAGCTGGTAGGCACAGAGACCTGGCTTTCCTATTGGATTCACTTCATCTTATTTGTACTGAGTATTTCATTACTCAAGACAATGAATGTGTGATTCTTTTGTTTGGAGTTTGAGATGAATATTGGGATGTACTAGAAGTGATGAGCAGGTATGAATAAACATACTAATAAATATTTATTTTAAAACCCTGGATTTTGTCACTTATTATTCATGAAATGATCAGATGATGTAGGTATCTACAGCATCATTTTCCCCTTCTTGAATCAACAGGTTCTCAACTTGAAGCTCGAAACTGGACCAGGTTTCAATGGTCTTTACCAAAGAATGACGGAAAGACCCCGAAGTGTTACAAATAGAATCCAGCATTCATTTTCTGCTATCAGAGACCACCACCACTGCACATTCAATTTATAGGTTGACCCTCAGTAACGATAATTTCTGCGGACATTCTGGTGAGGGAAGAGCCGCAAATGCTGTTCGGACAGGCACCGCAACTGAGCTGTCACCACAGTTGCCTTGATTCACTGATTCGACACCCGAGGACGCTTCCTTCAGAATGCGCCCGTAGCAGACGACATAACATGGGAGGGTTTGCTTGTGGCGACATCGGATCTCAACAAGTGGTCTGGCTTCTCATTCGCGTTAGTGGTCTCATTTGGGTCTCACACATATGAGAAGTTAAGTACTATCTGGATAATGTCGTGGCTACTTTAGGTACTTGATGTGGATATGTTGGCCAGAGTGGCCGCAACACATTGGATATAGAATCCGTGGATCGTATTATCTGTTTATCTTTATAGGAGACATTTTGGTAAGTAACAATTACGAAAACTGAAAAGGGGAGATGCGTTTTAACTTTTCAGGGGCCCTCATAAGAAAGGAGCGACATTGGTTTTTTCTTCTGTCTCTGTCTGGTCAAACTTTTCTGTTTCTGTCCCGCGCAATGTCTAATTTCTATCAAAAGCATATAATAGCCGCATGTGCAATGATTTCCAGCTCGCTGTCCTAGGGCAATAGCGGGCAGTTTGATATGCTGCAGGAGAAAACCAGCGCTCCGACAGCATCCTCCTGGTCTCTGTTACAGGAAGACTGATTGATCCGAGCAGAAATCGAACCCAAATTGTTGTTTATAATGTACATGTACTTAAAAATTCACAATTATCGTCTGCGCAACTTTGTGAAAAATCTACCGACCTACGGAGAGCTGCTTTGTTTGGCGGACCAATTATTTAGACGTCCTAGAGGGGTGACTAAAACCTTCACGATTATTTACAAAAACATACGCTCAATATGTTATTACTGCGCTTAGTTATGAAATATCAGATCAATGTCAAAAGCGCTTTGAGACCCCTCCCAGAGTGGAGTGGGCGCAGTGTCAAAGACCATTGAAGCGATGAATGGATAGACTGGACTGACACCTTATTAAATGATACCTCATTACTTTAGGCGATCAAGCGGACAACATGATAATTTCAGTTTTTAACAGAAAATGTATCAAAGCGTTGTGGAAATTTGTTCCAGTGCATGAGAATCCATGTGATCGTGGTTTATTCACGATTTTTGAGAGTTTAGTTCACGGCACATTAGAACGGTGTTCTGCCACTTCATATACATACGCAGTATTTAAATAGAGAGTATTTGAGATCTGTCTAATCATGCGTGCATGGTGTTTAATATAAAATGAAAACGGTTATTAAAGTTAGTTACCAAGCACAATCGACCACCAGTTTTGTTTTTTAATCTCATGAAATAACCCCGCGCAACTCCTAACAAGTTTTAAATGTGACTGAAATTGTTTGAAGGGATTATATCGGCGAAGGTGAACAACTGCAGTAAGGACAAGAATCATGTAGACCACGTTGATTTACTTTGAACGTTTACGAGCGCTTAGGGAGTTTAAGAAATCAAACGATGAACGTTAACTTTACGACAACGTTATTTTTCGTACTGCGAATGATCACCAGATAAAATATTGCATTTTCGGTACAAAAAATAATGTTGTCGTAAAGTTTTAACTTTACGATAAACGATAAACTTAACGATAAACGTTAAAACGTTTATCGTTTGATTTCTTAAACTCCCTAATCTAAAGAAAGCCTAACATTTTCATAAGTAGAAAGCTTATAGGCATGCACGTGAGTAGAATGGCTAATGAAGTCCCGCGGCGCCAATCAAATCTTAGCTGATCTCGGCGGCTGCTTATTATGACCTATAGACTCCGGATATCAAGCAGTATCGCGACGACAGATAAGGAATATGGTAAAATATCTCACTTTCTTATGTTCATCATTAGCGTGGGAGACACTTGGATTGCGACGACGACACCCTTCTTCCTGACTGCGGGACTTTCTCAGCCTCAAAGAGAGCAGCACGGCAGCAATCATTGCGTGACGCCCTGATTGGCTATAATTACTGTGCCTTGGCCATCAGCAAACCCATAACTGGACGTCACCCTCAACATCCTGAATCAATTCGTAATACGGTCATTACAGACACTCGAGCGGTGCGTTCTTCGATTGAAAAGAAATCCATGACATCCCATTTCCATCCTCCAGCCATACCGAACCCTCTCAGTGCCACAAACAATCTACTTCAGACCCCAATCCAACCGCGAAAATGTCGCCTTTTCCTGTAAATACTCCATCGATTGGTCCAGAATCTTGCTCAGAACAGGGAGCTTTTAATGTTGAGAATGTAAATATCGCGAGCTGAAGTCGATATTGCCAATCACCACTGTATGTTTTGTCCCTTTGACTCGGTTCCATTGGGGGATATCGGTGAACAATCAGTCGTCGCCAAAGAGTCGGAAGTCCATGGTGTGCGGCGGCGTGGTCTCCAAAACTAATTATCAGCAGTAATGACTGATAGCTTCGGTCCAATGCGAGTTGCAGTATATCTTTGTTATTGCCAGACTACATAATACATGTAATACCACCATAAAAACATCCGCTCTTATGTCTGTAATAATGGCCTAAGAGATGTTTTGGGGATGAAGTAACTTAGTTCATCATAGACCCTTGTTGCCCGAGGCCCCTCGATTTTGACCCTTAACGGTTGATGGTCACGAATTCGATCGATTCCAGCAGCTGAGAGACCCAGTCGATCCGAAGGATCTGATTACGGTGGGTATGTTCTCTCCGCCGGAGTCTAGCTGCGAGATATGGTCAAAGGAGTGGAACGTACATTAGAAGTACAGTTGAGCCCTCTCAAGTGGGCGTCGTGGTCCGGAATACTCTATATCAGATATCATGGCATGATTCGCAAATTTGAGCAGAAACCCAAAACTACCAATAGAGTGGGATGCTTACTATCGTAGCGTCGACACTGTACTGTACACATAACAGGGCGCATATTGAAAATTCATTTTCAATCGAGTTTTGTTGACCAGAGACGGCGACAATCGTTACATGCAAAGATTGGATGAACCCAGATCTGCTCCCCAGCTATACATGTCACTGGTGTACATGTACTAAAAACAAACTCGTGATACCAACCTCATTTTGTCGGGCAAGTCTCCATTTTCCCTGTTATTCTATTACCTCTAACGTGATTATTTAATACCTAATTCTTCATATCAGGCGAGTTCTTTTGGTGATGCCATATCCTAGGGGAATCCTCATTGCGGCCGTCGATGTCGGCAACCGGGTTGAAACAACCTTCTGTTTATCCGACTCGACACGGACGACATGAAAGGCTTGCCTCTGGAAATAGGTTCTTGTCTTTGACAACTACTGTATATACCGGAGAAGAATAAAGAGGTACCGGTAAATCAATTGAATGAGCGACGTTCAAGAGCAAACATTAGGAAAGTTGTTCACCTCAATGAAAAAAATGGTTTGTACTGTTACGAAAGCAGATGCTTCAGGGGAAGAAGAAAACGACGAAGACCATGAACCTTTTCTTATACAGTTGTAGTTGCTGCAAAAGCAATTTTTGCCAACGCCTGCAATCAAATGTTTCGGGTTGAATCCAGTGGATTTTCTTGAAATAATGATTATTGCCGGGAGTCACATTTTGCCTCCTGCTAACTCCACTACATGTTTGACTCCGGGTCTCAATGGGCTGTTAGATGAAATTTCTAAAGTACATAACACGAAGTTCGCAGAGCGAAATTTATGTTTTTCGGCTTATGCAAGCAGAATGTGCATCCGATTCTAAGCCAATTTTTATCCACTTCATAAGGAAGATGGTGGCAATGTAATTGATCTTGGTCTTGGTCAATAACGGTCCAACATTCATGAACATATTTGATCTGAGTAACTGTTGGACCTAAGTGCCATAACCCTTGGCGATAAGATCAGCGTTCAATGCTATGTGTGCCTGAAGTAGACCGTTTTCCCCATGACTCCGCAACCCCAGCGTGCCGCGGAAAGGCGACACGACTTCACCATGATTTGACTTCAATTATTGACCAGCCATTTCACAAGTGGTTACGAGACCAAGACGGTCGGAACGTCCATCAGAGTATTAAACGCTTTCAGCCAATAAGCGATTTCCTGTCGCATTAGCCAATCAGGAACTCTTCATTCTGCATTTCCGGGGTAGTTGGCACCGATGGACCAATCAGAACGCTTATTTTGTTGCGACTTCCTCAGGCGCTCCTTAAAGGAAAGTGAATGATTGATTACATCATCTGAAAAAGTTCAGT
Source organism: Notospermus geniculatus (assembly GCA_002633025.1). NCBI lineage: Eukaryota > Metazoa > Nemertea > Pilidiophora > Heteronemertea > Lineidae > Notospermus > Notospermus geniculatus. Next base: position 443,840 of record NMRB01000002.1, on the reverse strand, counting down.
CTCAACTTTCTGCCCGAAGTACATGATGGTGAAGAACATTGTTCCTCAGCGACATGCAGTGAACAACACAACATCAGTGCACGCCGCCGTGCCATGGTTGGCCAAAAAAGATATGCAATTATGACTTGGTGCAAGTTGGACACATTGACGAAGCTATATTATTTGTAAAGATGTATTCCAAAGGGATTTTCGCATGCCGAGTTCACATGATGCGAAAAACTCGTTCTATGCATCTTTACAGATAAAAACTACTGTATACCGTAATGTATTTCTGCGTGTTAATATCCATTTTTACTGTTTGAGACGATCGACTAACAAACACAATGGGGATGCTTTAATGTTTTCCCAATAAAATCCCATCTAAGGAATACGTCTATGTTCTTTGTTATATGGCAGAGGACGACTGTCCTATATGACAATAGTGTTGATCGTTTGACAACTCAGCGCTCGAAATGTACCTTGGGTCTGACATTTAGACGATTGTTAAATCGCGTCAAAATATATCATTGTACCTTTCATGTTGAATATCAACATCGCCGACCGACATTGTGCCCAGCGGCAATGGGGAATGCCAATGAAACAGACATAAAGGGCACTGCATCAATCATGGTTGAGGATGAATTCCTCAGAATATCACGACATCACGGGAAAAAACGTCTCCCCTTCCTACTTTCTTGTGTACGAATGATATCCTGCAGAGATAAGTGGGAAAATTCTTAGCCAGCCAGCTGTGCAGTTCCTCCGCGAAGTCCTTCTTCCGTCATTAGCACGTTTTTTACCTCCTAATCCGAACTCTCCACGTCGTCTTGGCGGCCATGTCAACAATGATTCAAGCGGAAGACGATAATTTTATCGTACGTGAGGACACTCATGATGGACAGTAATTTTCACCAAGTGGTACTGCATCGAAAAGAAAAAGCTGCGTTCAATATTGTCCTCTTCAAAACGCTATTAGACCAATGGAAGTTAATTTCGACTTCTCAGCAATGTAACTGGAGCTCATTTCTTCAAATTGATGTTTATTTTTCATGACCAATGACCAAAGCATTGACTCTGTGACATGCTCTTAGCATTCAAAGGATGGTTTCCCTCGAAACCCGACCAGCAAAGCAATGACGGCTCTCAGGACAAATAATGCAAACCATGCGGCTCTCTCTGGTAGATCCAATCATCTCAGCAACGATGCTCCTGTCCCAAGGAATCGTAGAAAGAAGCATTAGGCATGCCGCTGTCGTACCTAATCCATCCTTGTCTCCTGTCATTACCATCCTCCTTCAAGCCCCCTTCTGCCATCATTTTCTGACATCCCTGCTAACTACCCATGCTGAATATTTCCCCTCTCCATCAGCGTCCATCAACAGTCGACACATTGTAATGATTCGTTTTCTTACGCCGTTTTTACAACGTCCTGTCTTCTGACAAGCTGTCTCACAGCGGTATAGACAATGATCCGGATTGCGTGACTCATAATTTCCTACCAAGTTGGTTGGTGGATTCCCCGCTCTCGGATTCTGTTGCTTGTTATCCGCTCTGCCACTGGGGATGACAAGATGTGGGCACTATCGTGCTGTCCTATCGAGCAGCTGTCTAAACAAGTCGGAAACCGTATGCCAGCATCGGTACATCATGACAAAACTGGTCACGCTAGCGGAGAAGCAGCTGCCGCAGAAAAAAAAGAAACAGTTGCGTAGGCCATCAATATTTTAGGAAAGCCGTTGGAAAAATGCTACGTTATCTGATCTCCTCCCGGAGAAGGAAGAACACAGTTTGTTCTGTGATAATCCGCACTGCCAGTGTTGTTGTTTGTTTCGAGAATAAACGCGCCGAAACATAACAAAAACTCCCTCTCCCTTCCTTTTCATTCTTTAACGCCTAATGGAGATGTTCATGCTCACAAAAATAACCGGTACCTCGCGACCAGACCGATCGTCTGCGAGTAATTTGTTCCGTACAGACTGTAGTTAAGCGTCCGATCTTGTATTGATCTCATTGCTCGCGATATTTTTCCAAATCGACTTTTTTCTATCGATTAATCTTTCGCGGTATCAAACATGGCGAATACAAATATTGGAATCGAATACCGCAGATGAAATCAACGCCAGTACTTTAATACGCTTAACCGTCTTCAGACCGGTTGTGGTTACGACTAAATCGGCTCCAGTATACCGGTAGATTATTAAGTGCATTTGTATTTCATGCGTTTGGGGGAAGGGTTCTCACTCGCATCTCTTGTCTGGACGATTTCGTTAGGCCCAATTCATACCGACCAATGTGCGAAACGGAAAATGCACTGCCGTGTTTGTAACCAGCGTGACGAGAAATTACGAAGCCTTTTCCTTTCCGCATATTGGTCGGCAAGAAAGCATGACATGGCCTGTACACACGCGAATCTCACACAGTACTATGAAAATGCAATGCAGAGCACTAGCCTATGTCGGTCAACACTGCTTGCTACTTTGCGCAGAGTACCACGGCCAAATCTCTTTTCTGCCTTGCACTTTCCCACCTCTGTAGTCACCTTTGCCTTCTCATTCCATTTGCCAAGCGATAAACAAGCAGTCCCCATCGGCATCGTCCATTCTAGGCAAGGTCGACGGTTTACGGCAACATTAACTGTAATAGACTGCGCAAGTGGTTCTTTGTTTTGGAATACGATGGCAAAAGCTTTGGTAAATTGGCTGATGCCGTACGATTATGGTTTACCATCATCGCGTATCATGTCATCAATAAATTTGATGGAGGAATAGAATGATGAAAACGCTTGATTTCGCCCTCTCGTGTTATTATCTCGTTGGATATTGAACAACTGCAGAATGATGTTCATCAGTTGTGACAGACACGGGAGACATTCTCCCTAAGCTAAGTGACTGAACTCTGAAGTAAATGGCATTATTCATACGGGCCTGTTTGTTGGCGAGTTAATGATAGTACATCCGCCAATAATGACAGTGGAATGAATTCGGTAATCGTTTGAACCAATCCTGTCTGCATTCTCGCATTGACATTTTGCAGAACTTGCAGTATCGAACCTAGAATAGGATAGATAAGCAAAACAAACATGATGGGTAACCGCATCCGAGCATTCAATTTTTTGGTTGAAAAATGCGTTTGATCTTGAGCTTGAGTAGCAATAACTAAGCGTAAAACAGAGCAGGATTGGGACCTACTCGATGGCTCAATCACCGTCAATCGACGACAAAAATGCCTTTCGATATGATCCACCAGCAACGATACCACCACCAGGCTGTTGACACATCGGGTATCTAACCTAACATCCATTCCTTTGTCAACCCCTTCACTTACTTTGTAAAATGCAAGACGACGGTTTCATTAAAAACACTTAGTGGGTGGCTTCCGTTTCGTCATGTTCGTCGGCCGCATCGACCATTGTTTGGTTACAAGACTAGGAAAAATGCACTTGCTGGGTCCTCAGCAACTGTTTGAAGTCTGCAGAACGCAGTCTTTTTAGCTCATCGAACGCCTCTTACACTTGCGTCGTCACTGGTAATGCTTCCCACAAAAAGCAACCTCACGAAAGCAACAAGATCATCGGCTATTGCTCCCATATTTGGGTAGTACTCCGTCTGGCTATTAAAGGAATCTAGATATTTGTCGAAGTCAATGATATACATGTACCTAAAGTTCCCATCACCAAGTTCATCAGGGATTTCTTTTCAAATATCCGACTTTCTCGACTTCATCCCAAGCCTGCGTGGGAAAAAAGAAGAAAAGGTCGGGAATATCGCGCATGTTATTGCTTTTCTCAAAGAAATGTTATGAGAACTTATGAGAACATGTTTTTCTTTTCAGAACGCCTGATTTTCACGATGACTCTTTCGGGTTCAACATCCTCGCTTCCATATTTGGAAATGTCGTCCGCCTCATCGGCATCAACACCACGTGGACCAGGACCACCACATTCAGTGACGTTTGCAGAACAAACAGTGACGTTTGGGAGCGGAGAGGAAGTTGTGCTCACACCGGATACGAAACGGCGACGAAGGTCCAAACGAACTCAGCGCTCACTCGGAATTATTCAAATCCTGACATCCATACCATTATTAATCACGGCCAGTATCATGATTCCCACGAAAGCTGCCCTCTATTTCTTCGGTAGCGGTTTCTTCTGCGGTGCAGTCTACTCAGTAGCCGGTTGTCTTTCGATTTACGCGGCTAAGTCCAAATCGTCTGGCGCAGTAACTGCATCATGTTTGTTTTCTGTGATATCCGTCGTTGCAGCGTGTTCGGGTCTCGCGCTGACGGGACTTGGTCTCGCGATGGACGTGAGCTTCGACCATCCAAGCGACTGCTTAGAGACTTGTACATGGTTTATCTTCCAAATTGATATTCCTCCAAATAAAACAGTGTGGTTCTGTCGCATTGCCATGCATGGTGCTAACATCCTGATCTACACGTTTGCGTTCACGATAAACGTGATTCAAGTTGTTGTGACTTGTACTGTCGTCTGCTACAGGAAATCTCAGAAGGAACAAGGGGATCCGATCATTGTCTTTCAACCTGGCTCTGAACATTTGAAATTTCGCCTCCCCCAGTTTAAGGTGCTAAAACACATCGATGACCAAAGTGACAGCAATTCTATACAGACGAATGAGAATGTAGGTCTGTGTAAGCCGGCAGATAATGGGGGTATTAGCCCTGTTACCGACGGAGCGAAATACAGACGTCTTACCGAGGTGTGACATGTTCTCAGTTCAAAACATTAACACACATTCCATTGGATAAACCTGTGCCCACTACGAGTGACAGTAAAATACCCAAAGAACGCCCCAAAAACGGTGATCATAAAAAATATCTTCAAGGCTATTGATAATACGAGCGAATCCGAGAATTTCGACAAGAACGTTGCTGGAACTACCATTTCAGCTCCACGGCTTCTGTGGCTTTTTCTGAGACCCACATCATCTAACATAAATGAAGTCAAGCAAACGAGCATTGTCATGAAGAATAGTATCTCTGGAGAGTGCGCACGCATAAAAATTGAAATTGATGTCGTCTGTTTATCTTTCTTTGGATTTACCGGGCGTCTTGGGGCTACTCTGATTTCACTATTAATGGAGACATGTTGGAATATAGATCTGTCGGGAGGAGGCAATTCCTATCGCAACAATAGCAAATAGTTGCAGTTTACACTTGAGACAATGGAGTACTTCGATATACGACGACGGGATCGGGCGATCCACCTTACACCATGGTAAAAATCAGATAAGCGTAGGTTTCGCCACCGACTGGGAAGCGGAAAATGAGCACATCATTGGCCCGTGGGTGTGTGTGAGACTGGCACATGTATGTGAATCTGCCATAGCATCTCGATGGCAGCTATGTAGGCCTACGCCAGAGATCCTCCGGTTCCTACAGTAGATAAGCTCCAAGCCCCCTCTCTGTCTCATTCATGATTGGTAAAACCGCGAAAGCACGTGGAACACTTGCAGCGGAATCAATTCTGTCCAGAGCTATGGATGTTTGTTGAGTAAATAACGCGGCGTTGTTGATGAGAACCTTCTTAACCAGTTTCCTCAGCGATATAGTAGCCACTCAAGTACATTAGTTACACAGCAGACGAGGCAAACTCTCGGAATATTCATAAGCAAGATTCAGAAGCAAGGTTTTTGCTATTGGTGAGGTGTGACCTTGACCTTGTTTTAACACTAGACAAAATGGCGACTACTGCCCCAAGAAAGCCATTTTCCACATTAAGACATCTAAAAAGAATTATCGATTCCATGTTTTCTACATGTTTACGGGCACATGAGCTTACCAGTACGGACCTATCGAACAGCGACACTCGTGGGTTTACGAAAGCTACCACTACGGGCCGATGGACAGCGTCATTTGAGGGTTTACGAAAAAGTGTGGTCGGTGGTGTAGGCATATACTCATGAATTAGAATAGGCAAAATATTAGAAAGACGGTCCTTTCATCTTACGTTACCGTCACTTCCATACGCACCACCATCCATGCAAATCATTCTCAAAATATACCGTTATGTATAAGTCAAACAAATTAATGTTTGGATAGGAAACCAACGAAGATAAATGCATGTCATTCGACTCATTTTGTAAGATTTTTATGTACATTGTATTTATAAACACTTTACAGCAAAACAGTCTTGTTTTCGTCCATTCTGCTGCCGTATTTCCATCTTGCAAAGCTTTTTCCAAAATGGCTGTGGTGGCAGTGTTATCCTATTCCCAAAGAAAAATTGTGGGCTTTGCCTACATCGCAGTGGAGAGTAGGGTAGTGGTATATTAACGTTGTAGCTGTTGGGATTAGTGATGTTGACATCGATGTATAGCATCATTCTCCAAGATGATGTCCCCATTGGTCCAATAACATCATCAGCAACTATCCCGTGAAACCACACAGCTGCCGGCCGAATGGATTTCATTGTTGATTGTATACAGTATTTAATATTAAATGTAGATGTACATGAGCACGACTGGATTTTTACGCAGCATCGCGTGATAAATTCTACTAGCGGTATGATACTGACACCCGCAGCGAGTTCAAAAGGAATAGAAACGTTCAAAAGGAATAAAAACGTTGTATATGCATGGAGGTTCTAAGTGAATATACGTAACTGACATTTCACATAACGTTAATTTTCTTGTTGGCCGACAGGAACTTGCCAACTTGGTGATCAGGAATAAAGGATTATTCCACTCATATTATGTCAATTCACAAGAGCTTTTATCCATCTTTAGGAACGTGCTGTTATGCAATAATTTTCTTGTTCTGTAGGTCTAATTCCAAATTATGACATACTGGGCTTACATGTATGTATAAAGACCCATATGAAGCCCTGATTGAGCATATTATCAAAATTTGGCCATGAGTCTATGACGGGTATCAGTAGGCCGGCCTTTTCGCATAAAAACTACGGTATAGAATACGTATGAAATGGCTTTGGACTATAAAAACACGTAAAAATGTTTGGCGCCACTGATGTCCTACTGATTCTACTTTAATCATATGGCATGCAAAAATCTTTCCTTTGTCATGTCTCCACCCCCACACGTAGGCCTAAAGAAATACATCACGTAAAAGTCGTCATTATTGGAAAGCAACTGCGTGGTAAAGGCTGAAAGATCTCTTCTAATCCTATGGTAGTGGCAGAATCTTGTCAACACCATACCAAACTTCCAGTGGCAACATACACTCAACATATGCAGTGTGTGATAGGCCTGTGTGCACACAGCCAGAGCAAGAGCTCACAGTTCCTATCAACAGCTCAGCGACAAGGACAAACAACCGAAATTGACAAAGGAAATTGGTACATGTACACCGGTATAAACTATCCAACTTCTTTTGTTGCAATGTTCAATACGAGTCGAATCCTTTATTCCGGATCTACGTTCTAGGCCTTTTGGTGCAAACTCAGACGAACAAACAGCAATCTGAACGTCCGAGAACGATTTGTAGGCCTACCAGCATCGTGCTTTCAATGGCGGCCCGAAGGTCGCCGAAAGCTTCAGAGTTGAAGACGATTGGAACATACAGCATTTGGAAGTTGAATATTTGAATGCTTTTGGACAAGGCGTCCTTTCGATCCCTGCTTTGGCAGCACGGTTGGGGAGATATTGAAGGCAAATGACACTATGTCTGGTGGATGTTGAAGGCCCACTCTTGCTAATGAACCAATCTCTCCATCTTGTCCCTGAGATAATCTCGACGACTCCATCAATTCTCTTACGTCACGGGTTCGTCTGCCTCATATTATCAAATCACAAACGAGGCGTATTAGGTTCATTTGGCAATTTCCAGGCGAGGACGAGTCAATAGGGGAAGAAACGAAAGATTGATGATATTTGCCAAATAAGAGAGAGGAGAAACTAGGGGTCGTCTCATAGGATGTGCTGGGCAGTAAGTATAGGCCTAGGCATTTACCTTTATATAACAGAAATCGGTATTCACAAGTTTAGAATGTCATGTACAGTACATGATCCAGGCACTGAGATTCTGCCGAAAAGATAGGCCATACAGAACATCTCGCGCCAGTAGGAATAAGCCAGTCGGTAAGTGTTTTGATTCACATCACAAAGTGGTTGTCAAGTGTATCGCTATAACACCAACATCTCATAACTTGCAGTCCTTTTATCCGCTAACGATTAACATGCGAAGAGNGGTGACTTCGGTAGCCACCGCCATTTTGTTGAGACTCATTATCATAATTTGGGGATTCCCTTGTCACATGTCTGACATCCTGCCAATCGGCCATGTTGACATTTTCTGAACACGTGGGTTTGTTTGGGATTCCCCATTCTAATCAGGTCATTCTGTTTCTAAAAATAGCATCGGGGCGAAAAATTCGCCCCGAAGATGGCGGCCGCTACCGAAGTCACCTTTCAACCTAGCGGTGACTGAGGGAACCAAAATGGAACCAGTCTATCCTCTGTGACGTCAGACACACAGAATTCTGTGTGTGAGGTCAAGGTCAAACGAGGCCGATACCGAACTCTTCTGCGCCTAGCGGTGAGTTCGGGAACCAAACTAGGGCCACAAATGAGGCCAATATGAAACCGTCCCCTTGTGTATCGCTCGCTCCTATTTCAACCTACTCAGGCACCGAGATGACTCCCCAAGCTCCATCGTATTATCGGTCATCATTGAGATGAATTGAGTTAATTCTGGCAGATAGGTCTGCGATGGTTAGACATGCGTGAATAATAGATACAGCCATATAGCCATTCGACCATTAAGGGTGAAATATGACAGATAACATCAATGGAGTTCGTATTATATCAACTTGTAACTTGTTGGTGGGTAATTTTCAACTTAAGCACTGGCTTCCATACGCCACCTCCAGCGGTGACAGGGGAAGGTGATAGCCAAATGGAGCCCATAATTACCGCTACCAGTCAGCGTCCTGCACTGAAAACTCGAAAGTCCTGTTTCCAGGAAATGGCCATGTTTGCCGGGCACCTGTAAACAACTGCATGGAATGATCGACTAGTTGTGCCTGGCTGTATGGATACAGTATGATTTGAGATTCAAATTCGAATTCTGATATGAGGTTTTCCGGTTCTGAACACCAATAATTATCATCTACATGTACTTATCTATAAGTGTGAACGCAAGAGAGGGAGTCAAGCATAGGTTTTTAGTGTAACTTCTTGTGGTTTATTACACAAAATATATACATGTTCATGTACACATGAAGTAACAATCTTCAGATACGTCGCATGGCATGGATTCTACGTCAATTACCACCGCCAATCGAAAAAAACCTCTTTTTCCAATATAACAGCTGAGCAAAAATAGCTCTCGGCCTTGCACTTCTAACGACAAACTAAACATAGCAGAATTCGTCGGATTTTCCGATAAAAACATTATGAAACCTTAAGCCAAGCATTCTTAATTAAGAGTGCACCCTACACGTAAAATAATGCCCTATATCAAAATACCGTGGGACAGAATTCACATAACACCATCGTGTAGGCTGCACAACATACTGGTATATACCATAGAAAATGACTAGATGCAAAAAAAGGCGAGCGGCTCTCTTATACATTTATTGCTAGATATAATGTAGCATTACAAGCGAAGCGGCAAGAATAAATAAGCTGTCTCCATGGTTTTATGTGAAAAAATCCATTTAGGCGTTAAACGACGGTAAAACAGTGTGATTTATTTCATTAAAGACCTATGATTATATTTAGAGTGTGGACTGCATGCGACGATTTCAAGGGATCCATTTGATAAACTGCGCAGAAACGTTGAGACCTCATTGGTCAGATCGGTGTCACGTGACCATTAGCGTGGCCACTTAGCACTGTCCAGTGGAGTTTGAGGTTTAGATATCGATACGCCTGTTTTACAGACACCTCCTAGACAGCCCACGAGAACGAGCAAAGATGGCTAGAAGCGACAAGTTAAGAGTACACCTTTACTCCGTTGGTTTTATCCAATACCTGAGTAAAACACACCAACACGAGATCAGCACCCCACCCGATGTCGAAACGAAAACAGAATTAAGTCACTTTTTCCATGCAACCACAGGGAATTGGCCAGGAAAGGAAATTGATGACTCAGCAAAATTGGCTGCTAGGAGGTGTCCGCGAGATTGGCATTTTTTGCTGGAAAGGTGCATGGAAAAACTACGAGGAAATTGGCTATGTGTCCTCAGAGAACGGACATCGATCTTCGTAAGTAATAAGCTTACGGCGCAGTAAATCTTTAACGGTGATGTAGTCCCTTCGTGCCAAGCGAAGATGATGGACGAATGACTGGCATTAAATTTTGATGTATGTCAAGAAAATGGCAATACAGGATGGTGAAGACTGTTAGACTTTTGAGACAGAATGATGTTGCTGGTAAGCAGAGTAGAACAAAGCTTCTCTGGCTGGTCAATAAGTCACAAAGACACGACACGCGGTATAAGTTAACTGCCCAGGAATTTCAGGTTGGTAAAGGTTCTCTTTCCGAAGGAATTGGCAGCTCAGCAACCTCTTTGTCAGACGACCAAAAATATCCCAGCTGCTTTCAACAACAATTGAAAGAAGAAGAATGAGTTGGTAGAAATGTTGCCAGGATACCGACCTTAAGTTGACATTGCCGCGCAATCACGACTTAATCTTTACCAACACCCCATCGCTGTAAACGGCAGTATGAAATTTACTTGATTTATCGCCATCGTCTTTATGGAGTTTCTATTGTTGAACGAATCAGCAGCTCAGAAAACAATACGTGTGCAACACAACATCATATATGGCGGAAAAAATCTCTCTTTACTACTTCAACAGCAAGTGGAAGAAGATGAATTAGGCGGTAGAAATGTTGCCAGGAGACCAACGTAGTGGCACGAAAGCACGCCCCAACCTTTTCTACCCAGGGCAATTACTGTGAACTGGTGCACCAAAATATACCTGCTTCACCTCATTCTTCCAGAGGCAATTAGCCTTTTTCGATATCACAAGAATATTAAGCGAGCTTGTTTTTCTGATGATATGTGTATTACAGAGGTTCCTAAGTTTTGATGGCACATAGGTTTTCTACGATGATATCACCAGAACAAAGAATGTTAGATTTGCTGGTGATAACGGGATCTTTTTCAGTCATGGCTGTTTTGTAACTTTATTTTCGTCATCGCATGCATGGCGATATTGACATAACAATATCAAACATCAAATTGCAAAAGGGTTACAATATCAACGGTATAGGCCTACATTATCAACGGCAAAGGCTGTCACCAGATGGAAAATCAATGCTTCTTTCTCTGCTATTCCTTCAATGCTGGAAGAATCCTTCATTGCGAAAGCAAATTCTACGAAACTTGGCAAAGATTCTGCAGATGACTGGTTTGTTTGTTGGACTGTAGTACGTTGACCAATGATTTCACAACAAGGATCACGTGTCATAGTGACGTCATGAATTCATCTACCAATCCAAACTGAACTTTCTGCATCCTGACTAGGGTACTTCTTCAACCGTTATACGTGGTAGATTCCAGTTGAGTTGTTCGAGTTCGAGTGTGTTCACCACGAAAGGGGTGGGTGGACTTAGTGGTCGTCTCGATAGCAAAGGGTGCAACGACGCCCCAGGCGGAAATCTGCCAATAGAAAGATGAGCTTAAGTCTTGTTAGAGAAGGGTTCCAAGCAACGACTTGGATACAAGAACGTAAGGCCTATTATAATATTGGAATGGATACAAAAAGCAGGCACAGAGGTGCGATGAGGTCAATATAAAACTGTTAATGAGACTGTCGTCTACTCTCCACTCTGGATATCAACGCCCTTCGCCCCCCGGTGCCCTTGAATAAAAAATGTCCGATGTTCGTCTTGTTCTTCCTTCTATAGAGTTGTAATTGTTTGAAAAGGGGGCCAAACATCGCGTAATCACATCAATTTCCTAAACATCAGTTTCTGTCCCCACGGTGAACAGATGTCATTCATTCCTAATCGAATATACGATAGGATTCTGGAGGGAGCAGTCCTTGCCGTCCCTAGGGTGGTCGTGACAGGGAATGCCATTGTAATTACTGCTGAGGAGAAGTGGATCAAATTGCCTTTGACGCCACGGGAAGGAAGGAATCGGTGCGGGCAATGGTAGGTGATGATGGAAGAGGGCTGTGATTCAAGAGAATTTAACACGTAGCGTCATTAGTTGTCAGCAAGATGTGTGAGTGTGGATGTTTAAAAACTGTCGCCCCACTTCTAGTCGTGCCATATCCCAACAAACTGCTTGCAACCAAACTGCAGGAGAGGCAACTCCAACACAGTTTATAGGGCTCACAACAACCATACACTATGTAAGGATGATTTGCAGCATGACAAACTAGACATCTCGCAATGTCTATGCCAGTATTGTTATCGGAAGCGGAAACAATGCGTTCCTGGGGGATTTAATTACGTTGACTTTGGGGCTGCTGTAACATCGATTGCGGCATCTCGCCAAGCTGGTGCAAATGATACATATACATATACATTGGTCTCTAGCTGCCCTGTCACACTATCTGTATCAGGGTGTGGATTCCACCCCTAAAAAGGACTCTCAAAAAGTGACGCCATAAAGGATTTATAAAACGAGCTCTTCAGCACGACCTGGGGGAATCTCAAGTTTCCTTTGTAAGATGATCGAATAAGTGAAAATGGTAAACATATGTTTTTTAGGGACTCCCACAAACACATTAGTCGGGGTTCTTTGTGTCTGGATGGGGTCACGTTTTTTATGTGTGTGAAAGCTAAAGAGTGTGTTTTCGGTGAAGATAGATTCAATATCGGCCCAAGGTGCCTGTCAAAAACAGTACTTATAAACTGTATGCCTTTATGGCACAGGCGTGGTTGCAGAATGGTGATGGATTACAAAAAGTGGTAATGTGTTAATGTTTTGCACTTGTGTATGTATGGGTGGTTATTCATGGTTGTTATTACGTTGAACACCAACCTTCACAGCACCAGAATCTCATCCTGACTTATTTTTTCCCCTGAAAAAAGGTGTTAAGTGACGGTTATGTTAGGAAGAGATTTAGTCTAAAATGTTGTGAACAGATAGGTTGGCGTGACGAAACTCTTCACCAATCCCAAGAATATAAGCTTTTCAACGAACTCACGAGCATTGTCCAACAATATAGCTTCAATTCCAGAATTAGGTACACCAACGCCATAACACGAGAAAGCAATTTCCCTACCGATTTGAAGAAGAATGTTAACAGGAAGCTTAGATTTGTTCACAATACATGCAAACACACCTAATGGTGCAACTAATTCACCTTTTTTCTCTGCTACGAGGCAAATTTGGCATGGTTGTCGCCATGGCATCAACATCCGCTTCCCCTTCGCGCGGCGTCTGCTTAACGTCATCCGGGGACTTCGCGTCGTCACATCCGCTGTCATCCGGAACGTCCACCACCGGTGTTGAAGCAGTCGAGCAAGAAATTTGAGGGCTATTGGGGGTACTTTCGACATCCATGCTGTTATAGACGGAATCGAAGCCACTTTGGTTGGAGGTGTTTGTGTTGTCGATCGGCGAGGCAGAGTTTGCGATCGCTCTGAGGTCATTCATTGCCGCCTTGGGTAGTGACGGCTTTGACAGCGACAGTGGGCTTGGCGGCGGATGCCGAGCTTTCCTTCCCTTCGTGTCGGTGTTGCTTAGGTTAGGATCCGAGTGAGTCGGCGCCCGAGAAAAACGGAGCGGAATGGGGTGGGCAATTCTGTCGGATGCAGGTTTCCTTTCTGAAGGTGTGCTGCTGAGCTTTGGGTCCGACGCTGGCCGCGGGTTCGTCTTTGGGAAGAAGTGAAGGATTTCACATTTTCTTGCGTCTGAAATAATAAAAAAGCATTCAGCGGAAGACTCAATCGCTATATTGGTTAATAGAAAAAGCTGCTTGAGAAAAGCCAGAAATAAGACACACAAAAATAGCGGATTGAAGGCGGAGCCATCAAAAGGATTGGAAGGCATCTCCCCGTAAATCCCCAACACGATTTCCACACCTCTACGTATAAGAACTCGTAGTAGATTTGAATCGTCAAGGGGCTCGTTTGGTATAAACTGATCTCGGAATATACCGCGGTTCTACTAGATCACTGGAAATCCCAAGCCACTCATTTCTGGAGAAATGGCTGTCGTAATGGAAAAATTATCCAACGTCAGATATCCTAGGCCAGAACTCAAGTGGAGGGAATCCCTATCTACACCTTCCCCTCCGTCCGTTGGTTTTATAAATGTATTGTTCTACCCAGCACAACATCTGCAGCAAAGTTGAAACACCAGCAAAGCAGAAACAGTGCTAATTGACTTGCTTTATCTACCGAATACTAATTTTAATTTTTAAGCGAGAATTTGAATTACCAGCGACGAACATTGTATGCACGGTATAACAAAGTGTTGGGGATAAAGAAACTGAAACTGAACATTCACCATTCCCCTCGACCATCTTGAAAAGGACACATCGGCATTTCGAACAATGCCGACATGTATAGACTTTGTTCTCCTAAGCTGCCCGCAAGCTACCTGCTTGCTGTATACAATTTGAGATACGCCATCCTACCTGACTTATACTTAATAAGATCTTCCATGGCTTTCCTCAGTTTATCTTTCAGTTCATTGATGTGTTTGTCCTTTAACTGGATCTGTTCTTCCAAGGACGTACGCAACTGACGCTTTTCGTCTTCAAATATCACTTTCAGATCCTGCAAAGAAACAGAACAAAACTCGATACGGACCTGTAACACTAGTGATACGTCCCCCTAAGGGGATTCATATCATATCAGCTTCCATTGCAGTCGGTAATGGTACCTTCTTTCGTTTTTTCGCCATCGTAGCAACCGGTGCCATTTTTTCCAATAACATAGCAATTGGTTGGCTTCCGAGATACTATAGTGCAGTTTTTTCTACACTCCTTCGTTTTCTGAGCGTCGACCTGGAGGGATGACCTATAGTCTCATTCGACACGAACTTCGGATCTGCCGATACCTTTTTCAGCGTCTCCGAGAGGGCCATCAGCTTTTCAGGTTGTTATCTGTTGCTTCTAAGGGATGCCATACAATTCCGCCTCAGTGATGGACGAGATTGATCGTTCCTTGCCAAACGCAAATCACTTACATAACGCATGTAATTTCGTCCACCATTTGCGTCAAAATTTCGGATGTGTTTCATATGAGAAAACGCTGTTTCGACTCTGCCCGAAGGTGCCGCGCCACTTCTCACTTCGCAGTCCGCCTAACATAAAGGCTCACTGACGAAGTGGTTTCCACTTTACTGATGAGCGAGACGAGAGATATTTCTTGTTTTCAGCCGGTAACTTGGTACACAGTGCCCGTCCGCGGTCAAAGAATGGGATGTTGACCATGCTGCCTTTTGGGATAAGACCACTCCGCCAAGTGGAATACATCGATGATCATCCGCCAAATGGGAAACGGCCAGGCCGTTAAGTGCTCACGTGTTGCCCGTTTGACCAATCATAAAGCAGAGTGTTTATACCTACTGACCATCACTCCCTAGTACATGTACATTGCAACATTTAGGGTTAATTTTCTTCATGATAAGGTAATGCACTTTTACCCTCGAGGGTAAATCCCAAAGTAATCACGCCTAACCGCGGGTCACCATTCGATAATAGGCAATTTGTCTGATCGGCCTTGCAAGACATTTAACAGCCTCTTGGGTCTAATTACTGCCTAGTCACATCAAAGTACACGCGAGTTAGGAGACTTCCTGCCAGACGAGAACGCAGAGTGTTGTGCTCACGTGACAGTATTACCAGCTTCCGGTTTCCATATTGGGCTCTGACATTTTGGTGCCTCATTCAGTCGAATCGATTGAAGGTATCGAGAAGTTTGGTATCAATTGTTTGTCTGCCCGGTACACCCTGGCCACATCTGGTTTCACATATTGTGTGGCTGATCCATTTCAGCAAGAATTGGGAATCAATGAGCCACATGTTGGTCAAACCCGGTAACCGTCACGATCTCTTTGTACAGCAGCTTGAGGAGAGAGACCAACTGACGCTGTGCCATTGAGCGAAACGCGAAGATGATTTCGAACGGAACTTTGATGGTGTCATCGGCCAAGGCATCGCACCAGATGCGGAAAATTGAATCCGTTGTGCGCATGCGCAATGACAAGCTACGACCAAGCAAAAGTTTTACGCAGCAATTAACAAACTCCTTTCCATCGCCGTGTCGTTCTGCTGGAAGAATGGATGCCACGCGACGCCGACACGGAGATTGCGCAATTAAAAGTGATTACGTCATGCGTGACTTGGATGAGAGAAATCGGAAAACATCGTCATCAATTATTGAAAGTTTGTCAAGGAGCTGACGATATCGGGCGTGTTGATATTATCATGGAGTTTGATTGATTGATTGACTTCAAGATGGATTGAATCTCGTATACAACGCGACGTTTCTGCCTGTAGAGACATTTCGCCGACTTATCGGAGATTCCATGTGACATTACCAATTCCAGTTATTTACCAAATGGTTCAGTAGTGCGTGAAACTCATCGCTTACATCTCGCGTCGCTTGTTCAATGTCAAACTTGACATAAGTCAAGCGGACCCTATAAGTACACATCCAAACATTCTCGAACGTGATGCACAGTGATGATGTACACTCTACGATAGACTATCCCGGCCCGTTCGGCAGAGGCAGGGCAGCTCAGTCGATCAGGAAACAAGGCAAATGCCAGTGGAATGAGATGTTGTGCTGTCACGGAGTGTGATGATACGTCNGGGGGGGGTAGTCAATGCACGATCCCTCATTGACAACGCAAATGGGGACGTTGTATGTCCGTGTTCGTACGGTGCACGGCCACACTCTGATGAGTGTTACGCCTACTCCGGGACCGCTGGAGCCTTCTTTCTACGTGCAATTGACGAAGATGTGGGAAGGTTGTTCAACAACGTTCGAGAAGTGATCCATAGCAAGGTCATAGATCTTCAGAAACGAGTCTTCCCAAACCATATGCTGCAAGCACTTTCGACTTTCGACGAGCATAAACGCGAAAACCTCCTCATCTGTCCATTGGGGCTGGTATACTTCAAAATGTTTACCCGCACTCACAGGTCTTCCTGACCGAGGTCAAATAATGTACTTCATTTTATTCAATTTAGTACACCACCAAAGAGATACTCAAATGATTAGTGATAAACTGGTCAGATGAACCCAAGAACAGCAATCTGATTACTTAGAGCGAACACCGGCAAATCTGGTATTCAAATAGCACCATCTCATGAATAAGTCATCAAAGTTAAACGCTAATAATAGGCAGTGGTTTCGCTTTGGTCTACGGATATCCGACCAGATTGTGTAGGCCGGGGAGAGATAGGATCGGCGCGATTCCTTCCGTGGTGCGGATGGCGATTGATATTACCTCTAGTAGTATCCCTCGGATATTGGTTGTCGGAGATAATCTACCCAACCCCTTGGGGCAACTATAATGGTTCACCAGACAGGTTGAGTATGACGTATAATTGATAGTAAAACTTTTCACCGAACATTCCCCTTTGCTTCACCGGTCTTCTGAGTGTGGCCAAGAAGTACCGATGCTCCCACATCCTCATTTTGAAATCAAACATTGATCGATTGGGTGGGATATTGGGAAGCTTAAGCGGAGGTTTCCCGTGAATCCATTACAGTCTTAAATAAAAGTACACGTATCGCCCAGACGGATTTCAATCCTATCGACTTCACATAAAGGATACTGAAACCGAAGCCGGCTGAGTTTGGCCGATGATTTGCCTTCGATATCCTTGATGGAAGTCAACGAACTAGAAAAGTCGATGGACTCGGCATGCTCAGGGTATCTTTTGTTAAACCTACCTGCATTCCTTCTCGTAAGTCCGCCGCATCCTTCAGAGCAATATTTCGCTGGTTTTTGGCCTCAGTCAATCTCCGGTTGTAATCTGAAGGAAAAAACCTTTCATGGTAGATTAATCCGTGGCAGTTAGCGGGTTGGTAAGCCAGGCATGTCTGATTTATGACTCTCTAGGTCGGCTTGCGTTTGATGGGGTTGCGAATGATCAGCAGGAGAGAAAAACGGGCCATAAATTTATGACAAACGCACCGTCGCACCGTTTGGTGATGTATACAGCGGCAACGATGATATAAAGTTCTGTCCTCAGCAACGCAGGGACATGATATTTAGTAATTTCCACATGAAGTACAAAGTGGTTTGAGGACACGATAAAACGACACAATAAATAGCCTACGATAGAACGATGCGGATCGTAAGACGTCGGTGCGGTCGTTTCATTACCGAATCACAATGCTGATACATGTACATTTGTTAGTAAGAGTAGTACATGTAGTTTGTGCAGAACAGTCATATTGCCATCAATTGAAATCGTCTGCGTTGTTGTTGCCGCCTACCAATACAGTACAGCCCCCAACCCCACGTATGTAATATGACCAATATACATGTACTGTACATGATCACTGCTACAGTTCTTCCTGTATTGGGGATGTCGTGGTAGAGTCAACAATGGTGACTGCTACAACATGACATCTCTCCTCTCCAACTCGGCGTGCACATTCGGGGCTTTGAGGCACGTTTTAGTGGAAAGAAGTTACGACGTCATACCGCCTGTTACTCCAAACTTGAGCATCCACACAAAAGCACCAGTCGTGTGTGTGCCGATCTACCAAAAGATGTTTAAAAACCCATCGTTGAGCTCTGTATGAGTTCCTTTGATATGAAACTTATTGCTTTGGACCGCAACAAAACGAAGCAGCTTAGTGCCATCGGAAATTTTACATAAGAGCCAATTAGTGTATTTGATTGCTTCTTAAGATCACTTCTTCATGAAAGCCGACAAAAACGTCTCTACTTGACAAAATCTTCCGATGCTACAACTATATCTTCAAAAGACACGAACGGATGTTGAATAAGAGCTAGTGGTATTGGTAATTAGTACACTAGACAAATAATCAGGGAAAAAAGAATTGTCTCAATGGCTAGGTCCCATCAACAACAACCACAACTTTCCCACTCTAACAACCCATATTAGCAACGATGTGTCGTTTCGATCTGCGTTGAGTACAACCTAATAGGGAGGTTTCGAAATCAAACGATAAACGTAAACTTTAACGACAACTTTATTTTTGTACCGAAAATGCAATGCAAAATCTGGTTAATGTGTAGTATTAAAAATAACGTTGTCGTAAAGTTTTGGTTTATCGTTTCATTTCGAAACCTCCCCAATAACTTGTTTATCAACGTTATACCCTTAATTACGACTTCGAGAGGACCAATACATTTGAAGAAAGCTTCCCTTTACGAATTCTTGATGGCTGCTGGCATGTTCATGTTGGCTGCTAGCATGTTCCTGTAGGAATGAGACCATTCGTTCTTGGATGTAATTCAGAATGACAGTTCATTCCTTACGTGAAACCACTGATCGGATAGTGGAAATGTGTCATCTGCACCTTCGGTATTTTTGCCAATATTGATAAAGAGGCAATGAAAAGCAAAGTTTTTCTGAATGGGGATCGACAGTCAAATGAGCTCAAAATACTCCTGCCATTGAGTTATGATTCACCTTGAAAAACAATAGTTTGAAGTCTCATGCATTGAAGTCGCACGCAATCTGGTAGAAACTGCACACAATCTATAAAGGTATGGGTGTTAAAACCACTTGCTAAAACGAGATCACACGAGTAAGCTATACACCAAGACGGAAATCTTATGGTACTTCAGACTGGGTGCCAGCGCCCCTGATGTTGAGCAGATGGTGGAGAGCGGAGAGTACGCGTATGGTTCCTGCTGATGACAATCCGCCCGAGGCAGAAGGTGGTTAGCTGGCGGTGGATACAACAGCCTTAGGGGATGCAGATTTATAGGGTGCAACCGCGGTATGGTCCTGATTGTCGGCCATTCGTATTCTGTGAGTGGATACATTATCTGTTTTCACGGCAGAGTGGACTGAGATATTTAGCAGAATCGATGTTAGGACACCTTTATTGTGGCAGCGGTGTCCTCTAAACGATATTCACCGACCTGCCACTTTCTAATGTTCCTTTACAGATCTCTTTTAACGGAGAAGTCTCATTAAGTTTTAATATCTTGATAACCGGTAGTGAGACAAAACGCTTTCTGACATGAAAGGAAGCCATTTGTTCTGTCGATGTCATTTTCTTCCAATCAAATTCCCATTAACTTATCTCGCGTTAAAGATTAATTGCAAGAATCGTTTGATTGTCTGGGAATGGGCGGCGATGGAACATTCCAAGGTATCATCAGCAATGAGCGTTACCATCACCAGAATATTTCACCAACTGCATCAGAAACGGATGTACCATGGGATGGATTGTCCTAATCTCTACCATGTTGCTGGTTCGCATGAGGGTGGTATACATGTAGTTTTGCTTTTTATTGATGGCATTTATGCCAAAGATTAGCCTACGCTATACATGCATGTACGCTTACATCCGTGTGGTAGTATATACCAGTATGCACGTACGTACGACGTACGTACGTACGTACGTACATACATACATACAAACATGTACTACGTAATGTTCATCGTCCCGGCATGTGCTCATCACCATCAACGGTCATAAACAAAAAGATCCTTAAGTTTGAGTTAATGACCAATCAGGGTTTTGTTCAAGGGATAACGTCCCTCAGCGAATGAAACCCAAGCAGCTTATTCCGTCGGCCAATTCATCACATTCTTTGTCTTAATGGTGATGAGAACATTAAGCGGATAAGGAATCCCGTCAGCCGTATCGTTAAATAACAGAACGTTTAAGTCTTGAAATGATTAATTGAGAAGAATCCTGAGAGTCATTTGACCGATCTTACGACAGACAACACAGGACAGACGAATGTTCCTAGTGGAAATCACGCTCCCGTCACAACATCTGTATTTCCCACGGAATATGCCGCGACATGACAATCGGGGACACACAGAGAGCCGGAATGTGCCGCGACTTGACAATCGGGGACACACAGAGACCGGAATATGCCGCGACTTGACAATCGGGGACACACAGACCGATGGAATATGTCGCGACTTGACAATGGGGGACACTCATGACCGACAGAATATGCTGCGACATGGCAATAGGGGACACACAGACCGCTGGAATCGTTTATCGCAAGACTTGATCAACACCACTAGTCTTGTCTAAACCAACTAGCTAACTGAATCGTTTCCCAATTTAAGCATTCTACTCGCGGCTAGCTTTAATGGAAACTTGTCTGCACTTGAATGAAATCGAATTCTTCAAAGTCGTTGTCCGATATGTCCGAGCTTGTTAAGATTCTAATTCATCTCAAGCCACATTTTATCCATCACTCCCCCTCCAGGAATACGTACTGTCGATTAAAATTCCCGGCAGTTTTCGCAGGCAATCCAAATCAGAATTTCTGATGTACAATTTATAATTAAAGTGAATCAATTTTTTACCCTTTATCGAAAGTTTTATGAAATATTCATCTTTGGCCGCGTGGGATGCATTTTGATGATCAGCCATGGCACATACAGTGCGAATACTAGTAGGTGCGTTTATAAAACAGGAGTGTGCACAGACCATGCACTCTCTCAGGATGGAAATTCAATTATAGAGGGGTACATGTATATACCGGCCTACGGCATTGTGAGTATCAAAGAAATTCGGCCTAAGCCTAGGCCTATACCGTAAGAAACTGGCATAACAAAAAATACGAAATACGAAGTAAAATTTCTGTTGTTGTTATTCATAAAACTACTTTAAGATACTTATGTTTTGTTCAACGCAAAAGAAAGTATCACACTTTGACTTTGACTTTATGAATATGGACCCAGACCCTCATTTCTTTTGTAATGATCCAAAACCAGAAGCAAGTGACGGCAAGTGACGACGCAAGACAATAGGCCTAATACTAATGTTGTATAGGCCTACTCTCTGAAGACGCGCGTTTGTTGTCGCTTTCATATTCGACAACCTCTCTTGACCAAGAACGAATATCGGCCATCTGTCAGTTATTCAGAAATTAATCAAGGAATTCTTCAACCACATTGCATTTTCGGATGAGTTATTGGGAAGGGATGATTAATAATTCAACAAGTGTGATTACACAGGTAATAGCATTCCGTGAAGATGACGTCACCCGTTCGTGATGTTCTTTATCGATGACGTTTTTTTGTGACCAGGATGTTGGACAGACGTTCTTCTGTGTATGAAAGAAAGACCCGGATGAAGGTCTTATCACATTTTCATGAATCTTATCTACTTTATCTTCACGATCACACGCTCGAAGTAATAATCAAATTTCGCACTTTTTAGTCTCACTGCCCACGATCACCACATCACAAAAACACGAATAGGCTTAAGTCATTGCTGGTATTAAACGTTGTCTGATATTCGTGGGATGCTACATGTCGTGGGGTGCGACAAGTGCACAGTGGATGCCAATGAGGTTGAGGCACAGGCTGCGTTACTAGGGAGGTTTAGAAATCAAACGATAAACGTAAACTTTACGACAACCTTATTTTTCATACTACACATAAACCAGATTTTATATTGCATTTTCGGTACAAAAATAACGTTGTCATTAACGTTTACGTTTATCGTTTGATTTCTAAACCTCCCTATTGACAGAAATGTACGGTATAGAGGGGAGGGATGAGTTGGCCGGAACTTTGGAAACATTACAAGTATAATGGGTGATAGTGAGGGTACTTAATGTCTGTTATTTACAAGACATTTTATGTTACCCTAATGCCCGGGTCGTCTTCGACAGTTTTGTTATGGACGTAAAAATCACGGTTAGCACGACACATCGGCCTACATTTTCCCAGCAAATGAGCACTTTGCTGTGGGGACGGGGTCCGTAAACCGTCCATCTATGTCGTTATATGTAAACCCTAAAGATTCCACCTGTCCATTACCTAGTAATGGTTCTTCAGGAAGAGAAGCCTTGTGTTCTGAAAGAAAGCATCACACCTATAAAGCAAGAAAGATTCTAAGCCAAATAAGACAAAAGTAGACTGCAATATGAATTTGTGCAACGTGAAAGCAGTAAAAGTGACTTCAAAAACAATCGCACCCACTGAGTTGCATGACTTGTGACGTCTCCATCGTTCGGGATTCAATCCGATTCCCCATTCCCCGCCCAGTTCCTCGACTCGTCTCCGAAGAGGAGATAAACGTGTCAATGGTGGATTTGTAGCGCACTTCTGACAGCCTTGGTAAACATTTGATTTGTGGCTTGGTTTTACCACCTTTTTCAGCGGGATGCGCCATGCAGCGATGGCGTCGAGCGATATTTGGACCGCATTCGTGAAACTCGTCGTTTTCTTGATCGCATTAAAAGCATTAAGTGAAAAATCGACGACTGCATGGAATAGTAATAAGATTTGTAATTGACTACAGCGTTTGGATGGATTCTGTGTGAAATGAATGGCCCTCCAGGGACTAGTTACAACCCGATTAATTTTGATACTGATGGCGAAGTCTCCGTTTGACACGTTACATGGAACACTAAAAGAATGTTCATTGGTTGAAATGAATGGATGAGACCTCGATCTGATATGGGCCTGGCAATAGTTTTTTTCAAGTCCCCGTTCGACATGTTGAAAATCTTGTTCGTAGATTGAAGTGAATTGATGAGACTTCTGATATGGGCTTGACAATACAATGTAGTTTACCTTTGCCGTCAGTCTAAGCTTGCACTGATAATCTGGGAACTCCACACTAAGAATATGTACACCAAAGCTAAAGCAGCGAGGGTTTAGATTTCATAAAGTAAAGCTGAATACGAAAAGTTTCATACTTTTCAATGGTAAAGGAATCTACTGACGGGTACATCAATGCCTTTCGATTGAAATATCAACTGTATGAAAGAGCGAGGATCAAGCTATCCAAAGGGATGTCACCCTGCCTCATCATTGCTCCTTGGAATAAAACCACCCACATGTATCACAATTCTTTACTTAAAGGTGTTAGGTGACAAAGCGCAAAAAGGACATACATGTACACTTTGTGTAACCGAGCACCATTGAAGCTACAGTGGTAGTTCGTCACTACCATATACACTGTTAGAAATTATTAAATTTACAGTAGTAATTCTGCAGTAATTTTACAGAAATTCCCTGCAGCAGAGTCCCCAGCACTTTCTGTAAATTTACATAATTTTTTTATGGTATGATTCATGTTTTCCTGTATTGGTTGGACTCCATTGGACATCCCATAATGATGCCTTCTGAGGGCAGTATGAAAATATAATTTGGTCAGCCTCCAGTCAAATCACTGTTGACATTTATTTAAGTTTGTAATTTTACAGATCAGGTCTGTAATTTTACAGAACCGTCCTGGGGACTCTGCTGCACAGATTTTCTGTAAAATCTTCTGTTATTTCTAACAGTGTAGGGCTAATAATGAAGCTTTGTACTTGACAGAAAATATTTGACTACAATGGTGAGAGAACTAAAAATCGAACTAAAAAGTTCTTTAATGACAGGCCGTAGCTTTGCTGTCTTTCACTCAACGAGTGAATATGTGCACTAAATACACGAGAAAATGAAATACATGTAGGACACGTTAGTTTCATTTCACTGAAACGTATACTGTACACGTACATGTACATGTATCGTTCCTATACATCCTAAGAAGCGAACCTGTGTAACCGTATTCCTGAGAACGTCTTGATGCGAACAGTGAAAAAGTGACGTGCAGTTACATGTACAAGATATCGTTACCGGTACTCACCATTTTCCCTGAGTTTTAATGTTTCGATGCATCGTGCGAGTTCGTCTCGCTCGCTTTGAACACTGAATTACAAAAAACAAACAAACATAAAACAACACAATAATGTACATTTACAATGGGTATGTTCTCCCCATCGTATGACACACTACACTTCATTCATAACTGGTAGCTTCTCAACAATTTCAGATATTTTGCCTCTTGCGACAGTCTAGTTGGCAATACACACCTTTTCAACCGCTCTTCGACAGCTTTCACCGACTGCGAAGAGTCGCTTGTTAGCTGGTGGACATGGCTCTTGAGGTCACGAATTTCATTGTCCCTGTAAAATAAGAAAATTGTAGCATGGTGTCTAAAAAAACTCCACACTGGTCTACCCTGTCCCACCCATCACCGTCTAGTGTAAAGATCACGTGAATGAATTCTAAAATGGCGTGCCGCCCCAATCGGCTGCGTCTAAATTGCATGCGGTTTGTGAAATCATATAAAACGTCCATTCATCCTCGTTCTCCTACCCGATGAAACATCAACACAGATTAGGGAGTCTGCGTGTTGTGTTTCGGATTCCAATCAATACCAGTTAATTAATTATGTCATGTTTTAGCGATGATTAGACGTAGGATGACAATCCAGAGATTTCATTAATCTGATCGGGGCGGTTGCCTGACGATCTCACATCGATTTCAATCGTGGCAGGAAGATTTAGATTGGTTGATGGAAAAACTGAAATCAACACCGCCAATCAACGCAGATGACAACCAGCGTGACGTAGTTTTGCTTCATACTGCTCGCGATTGCAGCTCCTCAACCCAATGTTGGCCAGAAATATAACTAAATCTTACTTTATTACTTGCTCGTCTCTTGCCTGTCTGAGTCTACCCTCGACATCTTGAATCTCCCGGTCTTTACTCTGGATAATCTCCAAGTGCCGATGGAGTTCTTTCCTCATCTGGATTATCTCAACGCTGAGATCTTCCAGCGATTGCTGAAAAACACAAAGAAGGAAATCTGCTTCATCTACAGGTGGAAATACACCATTTTTTACTTTTATTTTCCTTTACCAACAACATGCTTTCACTCATTCCCACGAAAATAAACTTCAAAGCGAGATAAAGTCTGATCAAAATGCAACGAACAGAATCATATGTTGTAAAAACGTTTAATAGAACACACTAATCATCTTAATGGCAAATTACATTGAAGTAACGCTTTTGTACCAGAAATGGCAGCTGCTGAGATGAAACTGGGTGATTAGGTTTTACTGGCTGCGTGTGGCAAAATACTGACGTGTTATGTGAAAATATAGATATAATGCGGATCAAGCTAACAAAAAAGACCTCTGTGTTTGCTGTGGTGCTTCTTAGCAAAATATACCCATACACTTCTCTATCATAAATGTACCTATTACATAATTAAAGATGTCCCGCGAGCCAAAATGCCTTGTTGGTACTCTAGAAAAAACTGGCCAAGGAATGTAACGGCATGAAGGAGGGGTACTCATATGACGACGGCGACCAAACTAAGCTTATCAGCTCAATCACAGAGCAGCCCATAAGACTGAGATTTCGCCCAAAGGCTACGAATGACTACCAAAAAGTGGTCAGGCAAAAGAAACACGTCCCAATACCCATTCCTTCCATTTAATCACTTCAAATGGGACTTGTTTTGCCGACAACCGAAAAAGAAATGGCCATTTTTGTTCTGGAAATGCTGTCTAGGGAGGCTGAATTCTGTCGTTTGTAAACCTTCTCTTAGACAATTTTCGTGATTTACGCTGATGGGGTCCCGGTAGCTTTGGCTGTAATTCCTAACGACCAAGTAATATAGACACAATGCTAGTAAAACAATCATTTGAGGCACATTCTGCAAACTGTGTGGTTATTTTGTTGAGTCTAATTGCCCATTACATTAGGGACAGCAGAGTAAACCATCTACAACTTCAAGTGCATGTTTAATGGGTACGTGTTGGCATATCGTCTCAAAAACTGGCATTACGTGAAGTGATGAGTAATACTGCTAGCATTGGAAGCACGTCACGGAAATCCCGGTCCTTTGTGGGAACATGTAGAACAACGTTCGGCGTTCACCAGGGAATGGTAAATGTTTGAAACCTGTCTTTCAAGCATATCATTTATGTATGAGAAATCGAGACATGCTTTGAAAAGCATTGCTGGCAATGGATAGCATTGCTACATGTAAATGGTTAGTGCTTTTGATGACTCTAGTTTAGCAAGACACGTACTATAGCGTTATTAGAAAGTGTGAATGGAGGAAACTAATTGAAATCTAATGGATAGCTCAGCTACATTAGAACGAAAGTGATCTTGGACCATTAGTAGTTGCCGATAACTCGAAAGGTCGTTCGTGCTCCAAACAGATGGTTGCCTTCAGGAGGAGCAGAACAGGGCCGTAGTTAGCCGTAGAGAGATAAATAAAGGATAACGCTGAATTTCCTGCATTTCTCGCTGTAATGAGGATGCCAAGTCACCATCATCACTAAATGCTAACACTGTACACAACATCAGGCAATTATGGAGGCGTGCTTTCAAATACACCCCGAGGAGAAAAGTCAGGAACCCAAATCAAAGAAAGGATGAAAAAAACAATCCGTTGCCAACTAAATCCTATTCTATGTACATATTAAGAGACTGCGATACTACTAGTATGTACGTGTAGTGTATGTAGATACATTGCTTGTTTCCGATAAACGGACTACGTACTCACCGTAATTTTATTTGAAATACTTGTTGAATGAGGAAACCTCCTCCCATCCAATTCCTATGGAATATTCATATATATTGTTCATTATGAGAATCGAACCGAACTGATGTGAGATCGCGGTGATCTGAGAAAGCGGCCAACCCCGTCGACCACCAAACTTTCTTAGACCTTAGACAGAGGAAAGTGCGAGTCTATAGTCGCCCAGAACCACACCTTCCTTCTGAAACATGCACCTTTGGTGTATCAATCTTTACTACAAAGATCCGCTGATCTCGGAAGGGGTTCATTCAAGGTCCACGTCAGCTAACGTATTTTACCTTTTCCTCATAAGAATACGTCAACTGATTTATTGAGAAGATGCAATCAATCTAACAGGACTGATATTGGACAATAAACGTGTCAGACATGTGTATTGATAACGTGTACATGTAATAATACCCGCTGAATGAAAGGATGACACCGGCTTGCCGCCACTGTGCACTGCTGCGGTGGTTTTGGTGATAAGTATTGTAAGTTAAGAGGTTTCTGAGGCACCATGATAAATCACGAGTAAACGCCGTATAGAATCGAATCGGAAATGAGCATGCCAAAAGAGTTTAATGGATTCGTGCAGCATTATCGTAATTCCCCGTTTTAGCAATAGTAAATCAAATACGGTTTTTTCGAAAATGATGACTCCAAAAGCAGTATTTAGTGCCTCTTATTTCAATGCATGGATTCATTTAGTTGTTCGTACTTCACGTTTCTGATCTGGCACTGCTACGGTCATCAATCTCATTCCGATGGAAGTAATGCCATAGTTGTGTGATGGTCCACGAAAAATGCTATAGGAAGGACCCTGATACTAAGGACATTATTTAGACTTTAGTGTTGAAACTCACTAGTTTAAGGCACTGTAATATTCTCTGTTGCTTTTCCTGGGATTGTTTGCTTTCCAAGAGTTGTTTCTTTAGCGCTTCTAACTCTTCTTCCATCTTCGTGTTGAACCGATCGCTTTTTTTGGAGCTGGAGATGATGAAAAAAGAAGAAGAAAGCATTGCATGACTTGTCATCCTTTTTTCAGGCTCTGCTCCTTGCAACTGCAGAGCAAGCCCAAAACATTGAACTACCGATACAAAAAAAACAAAAAAAAGTTATAAAGCTTTTAAGAATAGTACATGTCATTGGTGAGTGACTTATCTAAGATATAAGACATCCACAAACCAATAAAAGCTTTGTATCTATTGGTGAGGAACTGCGGCGTATCATGTAACTTCATATCAGGGCCTGCATATCAAATCACAACGTCAACATACTCGCCCACGAATCCTTTACATCGTTGAAGATCCTCCTCTAGTAATTCAACACGCTGCTCTAGTCGCCTCTTGTTATTTTCCATCAGGACCGCTTCGCCAGTCACAAGGGTCAATTTACTTAAGAGTTCGTCTCTTTCCTTTATTAACTCAGATATATCTAAAATTGAATTAATTAGACCACCAGATCAAATGATATTCATCCCGCTTTCATTTCGCGAATCAAATTACTAAGGTTAGAACTGAGTCATTTCCTAATTGAATAAATGTATGGTCTATCTTTAATGTAGGTACTTGAAACTGAAACCCGATAAAACATATTTGTAAATTGAATTAAAGGTACACATGATAAGTTACATTACTTGAAAATTCCCTTTTCGGATACTGCCTGCCACGCTATACTATTCAGAATCTGGAATCACACAAGTGTTCCTATCTCCGTTCAACGGCCAATGATAAGACGGTAACATGCATACGTAGCCTCATAGACAGAAGACCGGAAGACCGTCAGGGTAGGTACTCGAAACGAAATTACATTTGATCGCGTTACTGGCAAAGTCTCAAGGGTATATTGGCAGGGAATGACCATTAGATTGGGAACCGACTACCCATGGTAAGTGAGGGTTTACCGGTTAATTGAAACCACTAGTAAGCATATTAGCATCATCTGTGATCGCCGGAAAGCTATTTCACAAGATTTAGCAACGGTTTCTAACGTAGGTCACAAGGTGAGTCCCTGACGGCCTGAGGTCTTCTCACTACGGGGCTGCGAATCGGAAAACAAGGCTGCGGTCAGAGGACAGTCTCTGTGTCAGCAACATCGATGTGCTACGAACCTGATGTCGAGTTATTTGCCTGCTTGCCCTGGTCTTTCAACAGCGCATGGTACTTCCGTTCCAGCGTTGCCAATTCGCCCTGGACGTTGGCAAGGTCCTTCTCTAGCTGCCTGTTGTCGACCTCGTACCTTGTGAAAGAATGGGGAATTTGGTGAGGAAGGTTACAATAGGCTATCACTAATGGTGTTTGTAGCAAAAGGAAAGCCAAACTGGTGGAGGAAAGGTAACAGTGATTCAGAAAAGTCGTCAAGCCGTCTGTAAGTACGCCATAGCAGCCTGCTGCTTCTATACTTTAACTACATTAGGGTATTCATCAGCTTAGTCATGTTGGTTGCATTAACTGTTATTAGGTTTGCTTACCTATCAAGCATGGCTTTTGGGACCATATCCAATTTCATCTTGGCTGTGCATTTCAATTCCAAGTTTTCCTAGAAAGAAATGGGTATGTTTGCGTGAGTGAGATTTTTCAGCATTCAAGGCGACAATCCCACACACTCCCCCGCGTACACGGCCCCCAAGCCAACAATCTTTTGGTTTCATTTCTTCAGGTTGTCGTACCTTTTCTATTAAAGTGAGCCTTTCCGTGGTAATCTGTACACTCATCTTTAACCTATGATTTTCCTTCTCTGATTCTTCCAGCTTCTGAGTCAGTGGATCTAAATTGGAAGGCTTTCCAAAAAACATACTGGTAAGGCCATCAGTCTGGAAATTGATTTCAAAAACGTTTCAAATTTCGCAATTATTTACCACTGCGCTCCAGCAGCACTTCAATTCGGATACGTCATTTGCACTGAAGACTTGAACTTAACGGGTACAGCTCTCAACGGAATGGTGTTGCCTTTTAAATCCCAGACACTTCAAAATCAGACGACATGCGTTGAATTTCAGGAACGAAGTGTTTGTGAACGTGATAAAGTGATATTTTCTTGAGTCTCGCGATGGAAATTTTAAGCGATATCGTCGCGAAGCAATTTCACCCCAATTGTGCTTTAAAATGTTATTTTTCGGCTATATGATAAGAACAGACGGATGATTAACTTGGAACAGCAGAAACACGATATTGGGACTCCCTGGGAACAAAAAGCAATAACACTACACGTTACATCTCTAGAATCATCCGTTTTTGTCTGAAGCTCGTAAAGAGGCATACGGAATTTTCAATAGAAACAAGTCATTCAACGTATTGTTTGCAAGAAACAAAGGGAGGCAAAGAATTACTAGTCGATCCTGATCCAGGTGTCTGCATGTGCTATTACGACGAGGCTGTGGTGGCCTTCATATGGAATTCTCTTCAGTCAAAAGACGCGATATCATTGTCTCGGAAATGACGAACAACTTTTAGTTTGCTGCGGTGTTAGTCTTTAAAATGAGTTTTGTATTGTCCGCTTTCGCCTTTTTCATCTGTTTTCCTCCCCAACAACAACAAAAAACGTTCACAAGAATGCAACTTTCCGTCATACTGGAGAGAAACGAAAGGCGACAAAGTGCTTGAAGCCATCTCGTGTTCATTTCAGAACAATCGTCGAATATATCAACGAACTGCACGATCCGAACTCGAGAAACGCCAGCAAGGAATTTTATCTCAAATCTCATGGGTCCTCATCGGTATAGCAAGGAGTGGATAATCAAGACAAGGAAATTAAGAGTGGATCGAAACACGGATGCATCGGGAACGAAATCCATTGACCAGGATAAGCACTTTATCCGTGGTGATGGATTGGCTTACTTGACATTATTCAACAGGTTTGCAAAAAGGAACCTTCTTGTCGCTCAGCTTAGGGCAAATGAACGAGTACGAAAGTGTAGATTCGATAGTCTCTGCATGACACATACCAACATAAATTCTTTTTGACTGATCAAGGTGTCTTTTATCCTTTCGACCTCTTTGTACCGTTTCCTGGAGGAATAAAAATCGGTAGTTTGTGAGGAACAAATCGCTCGGCTAAAAAATGTAGAAATTTATCGGAAAATACTCTATCGTAATGCAAACGGCGAAGCATACTTTAATACAATTGTATTGGCAGAGCACGAATACGACACTGGACCATTTCCTACCTGTGAAATGGGATGCTGACTGAAAGTAAGCATTCAATCTCAGAATGGTCTCGGTACTTACTGTAACAGCTCGTATTCAGCAGTCAGCCTCTCAACCGTCGAACGCAGCTGTTCAACTTCGGAATTCATGTCATCTTTGCTTTCCGATGGCTGTGAACAAAGTACGTATATACATGTAACTTATTGAAGGATTCGCTGTTGAGGAGCTAACGATGTCATTGCTTCAATCTAAGTCAATGAGAACTGCAAAAAGACTTTCAAAAATGGAAGGATGGTACCTGGTTTAAATGCGTTAGCTCAAAAAAACTTATTGGTCAGCACCATGCAGAGACACTACACTCTTAGCCAAAAAGGTTCTTTTGGGGTTCTTTGTGCTACACCAGAGGAACCCCAAGGTTCTATATAGATCCTTCTGTAAAGAACCCGAAAGGGTTCCATATAGAACCTTTCTGTCGCCAAAGAACCCATAAAGTTCCAGTTAGAACCCTTTTCTGCGGGAAAGGTTCTATCTGGAACCTCTAAAGGTTCTTAAACAACCCGAGGGTTCTTAAATCAGAGGGTTCTCCTGGTGTGGCACCAAAGAACCATTTCGGCTAAGAGTGTAACCACTGATCCTATTATTGCTAGACCGAAAGGGAAAAGCTCTCACTTTCTTCTTATGCCGACAACGACCGAACGGACATCCACACGGTGGAGCCGAACATGCCCCGAAGCCCAACACGATCGATGGAAGATTTGTTACCGACTAAGATGAAGAGCCGCGATCGCCGTCTCAGAATTCCATCTAAGTCCACTTGGCCATTTCCTGGGCGTTCTTTGAACTGCCATCGTACCTCGAGGGTAACGTGGGTACCTCTCTCGGTCAATAGAGACGTCAGAGCAACCGCCCGAGGCAGAAGAACAAATCCATTAGATTTGTCTCACCAGGAGAGGTGACACTCCAAATTTCGTTACTGTTACCCATAAGGGCTGAGGGACACTCAAGGCCATCGTAACAGAATGGCTCTGTTACATGGTGAGAAGCACATTAGACTTCCGCTGGTGAATGCATTTTGTAAGACACTTCCTACCCAGGCAGTCGAGGGGTTAGCTGAAGCAGTATGGAGGGAGTCATTGTTGCTGAAAGTCTAGCTTGAGTGCTGTCGCCGGGACAGAAGCTTGCAATATAATGGCCACTGGCATTAGATTTCGCACGTTCGTCTACGGTACCTTCACAGTCGAAGGAGGGTTCGTGGAATCTACCGTCAGTATCAGCAGTAGACCTACTCACCGATTTTGACAACAGATTCTTCTGCATTTCTAACAACTCTATAACCTGTTGGTTCTCGTCACGTGTTTGCTGCAGTTGTCTGTTCTTCACGTGCATCTTCTCTATCTCGGTTTGTGCCTCGACTAGTTGCTTGTACTGGCTCTGATGACTCTCTTGGTGGACCTTCAGCATGATATTCTGAAAACAGAAGGACAGGACGATCTGAAATTGTCCTCGTCCTCGGCTACCCAGAGGTTTTGTTGGAAAAGGCGAAGTCTACATATCTCTGGACCAGAGAATGGACTTGCTGAAGTTCATCATTTTTTGTATGATGAGAAGTGCTGCAACTGCTATCCTGTTATAAAGCGCGGCAACACAGGAAGTCAGTGGCAATAACTAATTCTGCGTGACCGACCTCTTCCCTGAGTTCCTGCATGGTCGTCTTGGCCTTCACCACTTCCATATCCTTCTGTGCGATGGTTGCGGTCAATTTCTCACAGGTGTTTTTCCACCGACGTAACTCCTCGTCGTGAATTCTTTGCCAACTTTCTACATCTTTATCTGTCTTACGCATTATCTGAAAGAGGAATCAAAATCCCATGGAGGGGGAGGGCGACAGGGTATTTGTTAGTATTAGGGTGAAAGAAGCTACGAATCAATGGGGACAGGAACCTGGTAGATTACTTCAGACACAACAAGCTTCCGATACTTAATCCACCCAGTAATGTCTTTCCTAATGATAGATATGCGCCCGACCCGGAAGGTTGAGTTAGTTCCACCGCTACACGGCTCTCGGAAAATCAATTTGAGACCAAGCACACTCGAATGATCCTTCGGAAGTGCGACAGACAACCACCGAGTTGGACCACGTTATTGGTTGCTTCCACACTTAGTGCATAAAGTAAATGAGATTGGAGCCGAACGCTGTGCTGTGGATAAAATTGACAGCGGTGATGAAGCTCATTTCATTTGTGCCCGAAGTTCAATCGAGTTAAGCATTTTTTTCTCGGGTGGATTGGACCTACAAATGAGCAGCGACAGAACGACTGCCTGCCCTGATGGTCTCCCCAGCTACAACCAAACTGCGGATCATTAGCAACGTCTACTTACGTTCCCATATTCCTCGCATTTTTCATCCATGACAGCTTGAAGTAGCTTCAGTCGTCTGGTCTCGTCCTGAAGAGAGGAGATCACTCTATCACAACATCTATATAATGGATTGGCATTCATGTAAACAACTGACAGCGACCTCGGGCCAGTGGTGATGCTAAGCTGCATAAGCTGCACCGTCAAACCAACAGTTTGACTTCCATTTTATACGGTATGTGGAATGATGTGGTTGTACCTTTGGTCGGACATGACAAAAACATCTCGTTATACTGTATAAAACAAAACCCAGCATCGTTTGAGTGTTCATACAGGCAACAATGTATGGCTATCGTCGCTTAAAAACTGCTGTTCAGTCACTCCTGGATCTTCCATTTGTTTTTCCTATTGTAATTCACTCACTCCTCAGGTTTCGTCACTATTAATTCACGTTAGATCAATTGCTCCAGGCAGCGATGGCACATTTGGTGAACAAGAGTAAACACGGGAGGAAAGTAATCTACAAGAATGGCAAGACATTTCAGAAGATGAATAACACTTGTTGTTTGTTTGGCTGATATTGCTATTCCTTTTGCCACGGGTGTTTGTTTGCACGGCCAAGACGGATCACATAATACGAAATTTGTCTTCGTGCTCGTAGATATGCATCTTTTGACTTTTTTTTATCCGTGGGTAAACAAGAGCCGGTAGTTCACTCTAGAAAGCGTGGGCGCTCGACTAATATGCCAAAAAGCATGGAGAAGAAGTAGGGTATTAGTGCCACAGGGTGGTTTTCTTTGACCACTGCGTAATTGTAAGTGGTAGTTCACTCACCTGGCTTTAACCAGGTGAAAACGACGAGGTGATATTTTCAGGTATTATGCACACAAAACCTACACACAATAGCACAAGTCATAATTCGTCACAAAAAAATATCCATATGACGGCACAACCGGACAAATAGTTCCACACGATTACATTACAGCCACAAAAGCTTTGAGTTCCTCGTGCCGCCATTATTTTGCCATCGGTTTGTGTCAGTGGACAGAAGCTGTTATCTTAAAAACTACTATCATGTACATGTATCATATTCATTTGGATTATTTTCGGGAGGTAGTAGGCGGTGAAATCGCCCAGCAAACAGCAATATATATTTAATTTTTGTATACCTTGTATTTTTCTTCAGCTTCTTTCACCTTTTCTCTCTCAACCTCCAATTCCTTTGTGACATCCTCTAGCTGCCGTTTCAGCTTGTTGCCTTTAGACCCCAATGTTTTGTTCAATTCCTCTTGGGCGTCGAATCGCTGCTGAAGAAGATCTTTGCATTTCATAACGCTAGCACAGCGATCTTGCTCCCTTTCCAATAGCGTCTTGGTGGTGGAAAGTTCCTTGGCGAGAGCCTCGCATTCCTGAAGAATCGGAACGGGATAATCTTTACCGAACATTTACCTTCACGGGTATTGAAAAAAGATATCTAACAGCTGCGCACCTTGAGTGGCAGATTTTTAGCTGCACCTACGCAGAACATGACAACCGCGTTCCCAAGTTCCTTCGTTCAGCACGACTCAAGACCACAGAGAAAAAGGCAACAAAGAATCTCCCGTTCGATTGATTACCGGTACTATTTTTATCGACCAAAATCCACTTCTCTTCGTTTGTTTTGCAACGATGGCAAAATAAGCGTGCGTGGATTGATGGCACGAGATTTACGCAAAGAGTGTTTGTGTGTTCAAAAGGCGCAACTCAGGATGCGTACATCGTCCTGGTAGAACGTGACTCTAAAGCCAAGCGCACATTTGCGACAAAACTCAATGCGTTAGGGGTGTCTATTAATATCGACTGGCCTGGCTGAAAGACGAGTCGACAGGGTTGGGTCAGTCGACTTTAAAAACACCCCTAACGCCATTGAGTTTTGCCGCAAATGTGCGCTAGGCTTAACGGATGTCAGGTAGATCTGAACACGGCTTTATCGACATCTCAGTGTTACCTTTTGCGCTTCATTCAGTTGATCTTCCAAAGTCCGATTTTCTTCATTTCTACGCTCCAGTTCGTTTCCAAGACTATTCAATTCGTTGTGCAACTCAATATTCTGATTCTCAACCGCCATTTTACCCTGTAAATGGATGTAATGCGAGATATAGTGAGATCTATGACACAAGCAATCTTCAGACATGCCATGACTGTGAATATGCCGTGTGCCTGACTGAACAATAATCATTACCCCGCTCAACCTCACTTTATTAAGCTGTCAAATTCATGTCTTAACGCCCCGGGGCTGCGTGGTGATCGTGCCAGAAGCTTTGAACACAGGATAAGATACGGATGTCCTTAGCAGCATGGTACCGACCATTGAGTCAGTGAAGTAGACGAACATGCAATCAGAAATCACTAAAGTAATCTACGAGCATGGAACCGCATGCATCATTCTATTCTTCTCTGACACGCAAGAGGCTTTAGAATTGCTGCACCTTGGTTGGTCCTTTTATGAACCAGCTTCATAAACCCAGGTTCAAAGAATGAATAGAGGACCTCAAGCTATTTTCCCTGACACTATCGCAGTTGGAACCATCCTGACGGACCCAGGGATGCGTTCTGAGCCAATCGGAGGTTCTCAGCGCTCGTTCCCTTCGTCACCGCACACGCCGTAGTATGCGGTATGGGCGGTGACAGAGGGAGCGAGCATCAAGAATCCCTGATTACCTCAGGATGCGAGAATGAGATGACCCCGTTCATTCCCATCGCGTGTTCCATTAACTGTAAGTAATAAGGTTTCCTACTTCCATTCCATCGTTAGGAAAAACAGCGATGACGACGGAATCTCGACGATATTAACTGAAATTTCTTCGGTCAATTTTCAGCAAAACACTTTTCAACGGGTGAGATGTCAAATAAGTCATCATAAATGTTTCAGGTAATTCAATCTTTTTGGATCAGCCTCCAGGGAATGATTTTGACATAAGAACTCTTGTGCACAGCTCGGATTCCCCGAGTGGCGTCGTCGACCACGCCGAATAAGTGACATCTATCGGTAATCGTCGGCACGTAATGAACAGCCCGGAAAATTATTTCATTGT
The DNA here is from genome assembly GCA_002633025.1 of Notospermus geniculatus. NCBI lineage: Eukaryota > Metazoa > Nemertea > Pilidiophora > Heteronemertea > Lineidae > Notospermus > Notospermus geniculatus. The sequence goes on along the minus strand of NMRB01000002.1, from coordinate 406,879 downwards.
TCATCTCGCGAGGATTGGGCAAGGCTTCCTTTAATACGGTCGCTCATAGAGATAAAAACCAAAGTACATTACTTCCCTAAAAATAATAATTGCCTCTTAGTTTTTTAAGACATGACAAGCTTCTTGCACTTTTCAGTCCTCCTCTGCAACTGGTAGGCTTCAGTCGGAAAATAAGCAGCTTTGCTTCTTGCGGGATAGGATTTTCTCCGTTGACAGGAAATCATGATTCAAAAGACAATCAAAAGCAGGCAACCTGTAGTGCACGCCAGCTTTGAAACCCCACCGTATCCAACTTGTCGACACGATCTCACGTCGACGCGAAATGTTCAATTTTAATAATTAGCCATTAGTGGTGGAGAGGAACCCTTTGAGCGGTGCCTTAATGTAATCCCCCAAGATCAAACACACTGATGAGGCACTACCGGTTACATTATTCTTCGTAGTGACGGCCCTATGCCATGAGACTTAAATAGGGCCGCTCCGTGACGCAGAGATTGAAGGGGTCATGGGCATGCGAGCGTACACATGAGTCTTTGTTTACTAATAGGGACCCTAGCTCACTGCCTCAATAGGTGTCACTAGTGGTTAAAACTATTGAAATGAAACTGACATCCCGGTCCTGATCAATTTCCCAAACAAAAGGCGTCCATTTTATTAGGACCGGGTTTCGGCGTGCTGCACTCTATCGAGCTAGGATCCCCATTGTTCCACCTCATCAAAGTTTTAAAGGCGTCCCTGGTTGGTAATGATCTCTGTACCCTGGGTGCATACCTGCTCCAGTTTCTCGCTCTCAAATGCAATTTCTTTGATGTGGTTGTTGAGGACCACAATCTCCGCCAGCAGCCTCTGCTTGTCTTTCTCTAGGAGATCCTTCTTTGACATCTCCTCCCGGACTGTCGTCTCCAGACTAGATTTTTCGCCGAGAAGACGCTGTTTCTCCTGAAATGATACATCATAGACAACGTTATACACAAACCTATCTACCAAATATTTACCACTTTCGAAGTTTACCTCAGAGGTGGTCGAGGAAGGGAATCTCCGTTTCAGCTGAGCTCCTTCCATGACATGGCTGAACGAGACAAGCAATCTGCCGGAGACGTGTCCTGCGTGAGAAGCGAGGACCTATTCTCAGCGCCAGAGTGTGTGCCCACGTGAGATGGCTCATGGTAGAGAGCTTTCTGGTGGCGAGCTTCGCTCTATTCATGCCACGGCCACCTACCTCATTCAGCGTTCGGTTCCCATCAATTAGGGTACTGCATTCATCCTTCAGTTTACTCGTCATCTGATCAAAGTTTTCGATCTTCTTTGCCTGGTCTTTGTTTTGACTAGTGAGACTTTGGTTTTCCTATTCAAAAGTCAATGAAAAAAGAATTGGTAATTGATTTTCCAGGTGGCAGGGAGTCGAGCACTATCGAGCACGGAGCCAGGAGTGAACGGATGGTACCCCATAGGTGTTGCCTTATCCTAGCAACGACCCACCCACAGTCGCCATCTATGATCTCAACGATCAACCATCACGTTAGCTTTATCGTTCTGACCATAAGAATCTCAACGCTGCTTCCATCTATACTAGTTTGAATAAACCCAGATAACGCAAAGTTCAGTATGAGACATGTACACGTTACATGAATGAACGAAGCAACGCCAAGATAAAGTTAACGCGACGACTGAACGGAGTAGACTGAACGCCAAGATAATACCGTGACTGAAAGAGGTAAGGCCAAGATAACACCGTGACTGAAAGAGGTAACGCCAAGGTAACACCGTGACTGAAAGAGGTAACGCCAAGATAACGCCGTGACTGAAAGAGGTAAGCCAAGATGAATTAAGTTCCGCGGTTCAGATAGAGAGATAACGACCTGGTTTCGCGTACCTTCCTGATTGCTTCGTTATCTTTTTGCGAGTCGCTGAGGTCTGTCTCCAGCTTCCCCATTCTTTGCCGCGATAAATCTGACGTCTCTTTAAGTACCAGCACCTCTTGCTGCAAATTGTCGTTTGCCTAAAAAAGGGGAAACAAGATTTGAATGCATGTTCTACTTGGCAAATTATTATCAATATTTACAGTATGGGTTTCATGAAAAAGTCGATGCATATGAAAGCACTTGTCCATGACGATATCGATCGTAAACTTCGCCGGTGTCACTAAAGATAGTCTAAACTGCAGGCTTCCCTTACTTCACGAGCCCGGACCTACCCCTTGGAGTTTGTTATTCTGATCCTGTAGTTGCACTACCGACGTGGTGGTCCTTTCTAGCATGTCTTGTTTTCTGACTAGTTCAGCTTGATAGATTGTTTGTTGTGTCTTCAAGTCATCGAGCTGCTGGTCGATTGTCGCAACCCTAAGGAGAGAAAGGGATGGCTTTTCGTCGAGGATGTCATCTCAACCAAGACATGGCTTTCTGGCAAGGAAACGTACGTGTAGGCCTACAGACTCATTGATGACACCGGCAGGTCGATCTTGCCCCTCCAATATCGTCATGGAATACAACGGAGATCAGGAAGCGCTTACATTTTTAGTTCCCATCGCGACCACCAGATGTCTGCCGCAGTATGGCAAAAGACCCACTTGCCATTGAGTTGCTACTGTAAATTATTTAACTAAAGTGCTAATTTGAAATGTCGAAATGCTAAAATGTAATGTATAATGCTAACATTTGTTTTGAAGACAAATGAAATTCTATAATCTTTAAAGGAATGTTTTTGCATTTTTCCTGCAGCTCCTCTTTCTGCCAGTAACATTCCAACATCTTCGCTTGGTACTCGTTTCTCTCCTTTTCCATTCGAATCAGTTTGTTCCTTGCCTCCTGAAACGATATAAGAGGAACTATGATTGGTTCCATTTAGAGCGAAGTTTGTAGGTATTTGTGATTGGTTAATCCCGGCCCCTCCCTCCCCTCGGAAATAAGATGTCTCTGGCTGCACATGATTGGACAGCAGCCGACGTTTGATTTGATTGACATTTTTTAAAAATATTGAATGCAACGAATGAATAAAATGAATATACATGTACAATTTTTTTTAAATAAATACAACGGAGATCGGGGAAGCGCTTACATTTTTAGTTCCCATCGCGGCCACCAGATGTCTTTTAAAACTCAACGAGCTTGTAACGAAATACACTGAGTCTGTTCTAGAGCTGAGTCTGTTCTAGAGTCTGTGTCTGTTCTAGAGTTTCGGATTGTAAAGTTCCAGCCTGAAGAAGACCCCGGTTGGGGTCGAAAATTCGCAAACACTCTGGAAATTGCCTTTTTATTTATCATCGAGATACATGTACACTGAGATATATGATTGGACGTCGATTTGAGTGACCACGGTCAGATGCCGGGGGGGGGGGGGGCGNGACGAGAGCTTGTAACGAGATACACTGAGATATATGATTGGACGTCGATTTGAGTGACCACGGTCAGATGCCGGGGGGGGGGGACGAAGAGAGACAAACAAAGGAACTTATAATAAAAAGCTTCAGGATCGTGTTTTCTCACCTTTTCTCTAAATTTCAAATCGTCGAATTCAAAATTGTTATCCTTCAGGTTGTATTCAAGGTCCATCATCTTATCACTTTGGTTCTGTATGGGGAAGAAAAAACAAACCAATGAGAACTTAGAATGAAGTTCTGAGTTAGTAGCCGTCCTTGGCGTTCCTGGGCACCAGACCAGACATGCCAGATTTGTCTGCTACACGCGTATTCCAAAAATGAACATCAGTGCCAGAACTACATGTACTATTGTGTGAAATATTGGGTAGAACTTTACTTTGATTATGTCCTGGGCTTCCTGCAACCTCTGTACCAACTGTTCCCGTCTCGTCTCGCTCTCCTTTAGCGCGTGTTGTACTCTCCACGTCACGTTGTCCATGTTTTTGAGGCAATTTAACCCATTCATGCTGCCTCCGGAGAGACTTGATTCTTGGAGATGACCGCGTTTCCTTGGGTTGGCTGGTTTTCGTGTGACTCTGGTCGTCACACATGTCTGACCGACAGAAGGTGCTCCGACTAGAAAAGTTTTGGACGCAATTCCTTTAGTCACAAATCGAATATATATGCCATCAAAAAGCGTAAAATGCAACATAGGCCTGTCTAACTCTTACTCATCTCAATTTCAAAAGGCTTGACTCTGAAAACATGTGGAAAATTGCATCGAGATCAAAGTGCAACGTGAAAAAAAAATAAAAAATACGAGCAGGTTATGACGAGGTTCGAACTCGTGACCTTCTGCGTGTAAAGCAGACGTGATAACCACTACACCACACAACCGCTCCACCTATCGAGGTTGGTTGAGTGGAATAGAATAGCGAGGCGATCAATACCACGATAAGTGGCACTGAGCGTGCTCAAAAGGTCTGACAGCTGTTTCAACAATTTGTGTTGTTCGTGTGGAATGGAGGCTCTATAAAGTATTGTAGAATATGCTAATTTGACCTATATTGTGCCGCTGTTCATTTGGGCGGTTGTTACCATGGCGCCCCTGGTTTCCGAACGGCACACTTCGAGAATCTGTTCGTACCTGAGTCCGCTATCCTCGGACGAGGTACAGAACGACTGCTGGTGGTCGTCAAGGAGTTGGCTTATTTCAACTCCCGTCTTATTCTTCAGTGACTGCTGCAACTGCTCCAGTTCATCTTCCTGTTCCTTCCTCAACACATCATCTTTCTGAAAGAATTCCATCTGAGTCTGAAATCAATCTTACGTTAGGCCTACCGTTCTTATTGGAACAGCCCACCCCACCCTACTCCGACAAGCCGATAGGCCTACTCAGTGCCTACCTATAAAACGGGACGCGAAATTACTTCAAAATCGATTTTTTTTCCCTCGCTGAGCGACTCCTTACTGCTTACAGGTGTAATGAAATCTAATGTTCCCGATACCAGATGTCCGCTTCTTTTGTTCAGGAGACATCTCGTGTGACAGAAGTTCCTGTCTGTTAGTGTCCGGCCTATTGTAGCTGCTGCTTATTCCGTCAGAATCTTTTGTTGGGGGACATCTCATATCGGGGTACATCACCCCGGCATTCTACTACACCGGTACTTACGTGAGGCCGTTGTGTCGTCGTTAGTATAGCTCGGCATAAGATTAGGCCTATGTTTTTTGGGAATCTTCAACCGTGTACGGATTCAAAATTGCGTTCTCTCCAAATTCTTTCAAGTCAAGTGAATCTCAAATCTACCGCTTTATCTTTTAATTCTTAAAGGAGTACGTAGGCCTACGGTATTGGATCTCAAATGCGTCATTTGACTGCCGACGTTGAGGGAGTCACCTAGCGGCGGTAAGACGAACTACAAAATGGATTACAAAATGTACGCAGTAAATCGGGTCTATTCGCCGACAACGTAGTTAGTCCCATGGGTTGGAGAGTGGCGCGGTGGCGCCGGCTGTCGAGAAAAAGTGGCAATACCGTGGTCCTTTAATAAAACGTGTGCCATTCTCTCCCGAAACTTACAAATAAATCGTGCAAACGAACACTTGAATGTAGTAGGCCTAAGCACTAAGGTAAACAGTGCAACTCGCACATGTTTCAACATTTAATTCAATTCGTGGAATTTCATAAAAGATAGAGAGATGCGTTTATGTCTCAATTTTTACACATCAGTATAAATACTTGGTGAGTACCAGTCCGAGCATGTAGGCTTGCCAAAGCTTGCGTTGAAGATTAAATTTCAAAGAAGATTTTTCGTTTAAGAAGACACTGCATGCAATTCTTCGTGTACTCGATTCTTACAATGGATTATGCCATGTTTAATGTTATTATTTTAAATTCGCACTGCAGGTTCAATATTTTATATTCTTAACAAAGTTTTAACTTATTGTTCTACTGTCGAATATAAACTGCATTGAGAATAATCTTCTAAATGTTTGGTTCAATTCAGTCAAGTGGAGGGATTTTCCTATTTTTCTTCTCTGTTCCTGCCCTGACAAGTAGGCCTACCGGGCGTTTCCAAATCTGTTTACACTCTTGACAAAGTCGATTTCGAGAAATCCGCAAAAACATTTGTAAATCTCGTCTCCCAAATTCACAATATTGCGATTTCCTATTTTGAAGGGAATGATATAAAACGGCACGAAGAGACATGTTAGTGGTCGTTCTGCTCTGTTTCAGAGCTGATCTCTTTAGGATCAGGTGGTCATGGGTGATGAAGATGGGTTAGAAAGAGCGCAATCCAGTTTGAGGCTTAGCTGAATTCAAACCAGGCATGAACTGAATGCTCTATGTAGAAAGATATTTTTTCATCTAAATTGATCAGGACGTCCAATGAGGACTTTTTGTGGCTATACCGTCCAGCCATGCAGCAGTCGTCAAGTTTTTACGCCCTGACCGAGGACATGCAGTCCATTTATGGGTATACGTAGGCCTACATGTACAAATCTCTCAAACGTTTGGGGTCACCCCCCTTACCTTGACTTTCTCACGCAGAATGTCGGTGATGTTATCCTCATAAATGTTCACATCCCGAACTCGAGACAAATCAGAACAACTTCTGTACTTCTCATTTAGATTTCGAATGAACGTCATTGCCCTAGAATCTGTCGGCATATCCGTGGCCCTTGGGTTACTCATCCTTGGATCGGACTCCACATCCGTCAAGGATGTCTGTTATTCCATTCTACATGTAGAACGCCTCTTCGGTTTGTGCAGTGAGGGCATGACCCTTAATGTCTCTGTGGATTCGTTTGAAAAAAGCTTCGTATTCCCAAGAGCGGATTTTACTCGAGGTCAGATTTTCCTTGAGGACTTTGGCGATGACACGACGTCCATACGTCCCGGTGAGGAGAGTTCTTATCCTGTGACAGTCAGAGCCATTTCACGGTTTGCCTGTAACTATAAAGAAAGACATTGGAGTTATCATATTTTCGAAGTCGATTGCCTTGTTTCTCACTCAAAGATTTGAACACGTGCTCAAGATCTGCTACATGCTGAAAGTATTTCTAACGTACAGTACATTTATTTGCACTAATCAACCATCACCCCCTTTTAGATGTCAGTCAGTCTCATGCCATTGCAGAACATACGTTTCATATGAGTTCAAGAAATATTCGTGTCGATGTAAAAGGTACATCACAGTACTTGTCTAAGAAAGGACGCGAAGAAAGTAACCTTTCACCAGCTAACCTCGTGCACGAGGAAAATGTAAGAAGCTTTGTAATTGGTGCATTCTTTGCCGGATACCGTGTGGCAGCCAATCACATCATTTGTTACAAGCTGCATCGGTATTTTCATAAAGGAAAGAGGTTTTTGGTGTAAGTTCGAAGAATGTGGCAGTAATCGTATTTTGATTGATCGGGATTCTAAACACGCTATGCTGCTGTTCGGCTTTGTTTATCTTAGCGTCAAACGGTATAATGAAATGTAGCAATGATTTGGCGTCGATATTTGGCAAATAATCGATATTGAGTGATATTTATTGATTACTCGCCAGAAGAAGGACAAGGGATCAAAGAATACGACGTCATACGAAAAGAAATGTACGGATGTAATGACCGACATACATGTAAACATAGAGCACATCGATGGCTCTCACGCTTGGAGTACCGGTATGTCTGAAAAACACGATGGGCATGTTCCGCTTATAAAAAGTGGCATGAAGAGACACTTTCCGAAGTAAATAAAGATGTATTGATGAGAAAATTAATATCTTTATGAATTCTGTGCTAGTTTTAACGTGTAGATACGTTACGTGTGGTTCTTTTTCTAATCATAATAACATAGTATTGCTGACCCGATCGAGTTCAGGCTTATTGCACAAGTTATCGGCAAAGAGTGCCATCGAGACCTCTTCCTTTATCGCGAAGCGTTGCTTTCACATCGAAAGCATTGTCAGACTTATAATTGGAGATATCTTCGTCAAGGTTTGCAAACTTGTCTACACTCGGTTATCATGGTTGATTGCAACATGCATGGCCCCCTGCAGTGACATGATATTTGAGTTTTTCAATCGACGAAATGCTTGATTTCTTGGCTAGCGATGTGTTGGATTCATTAGAGCGGACAATTAGCGTGCGGAACTTTCTCGTCCTACTTTGAACCATTCGCCCGTTAGCCAAACCCCATGACGTTCTTTTCGATTGCAGTACATGTACACATTGCCAGCTTTTTTCATGTTTTTCAAGTCAAATATTGTGATTTTGGAGGAGGGAGTTTAGAATCGCAAACCTTTGCCTCAAACTCATCATGCCGACTTGGGTAATAATGTGCACGTCACTATAGTATCACTGCTCGTTGAACCACATGTGTACGTTGAAACACGTTTGGTTATTTTCGTAGTGAACCATGGTAAATCCGATTGATACAGTGTGATTTTCCTAATTAATGGCCAATTGAATCATGATTAAGGCCATAAGAACACTTAATTGGCTACCAGTCTCGTGTTCGCTTCAGCACGGTTGTTTTGCAGGCCTCAACCAGCGAATAGCATTAGCAATGCTCTCGATGAACGAAAGGAAACGTCGTCTCCAAATTTCGCAAATTTTCGACCCCAACCGGGGTCTTCCTCAGGCACTTTCTAGTCGAGCTACCAGAAGTAGGCGATACCGATGAAGGCGAGTTCATCTAGGTATTGTCCGTGGAAGGACAGGTCAAAATGCCCACATCAAAAGGCCCTCGTGTGATTCACTCTCGGGTGTTACACGTACATGTTACACGTGCTACACGTGACACTGTCATTACTGCACATTTGACAAATCATAAAGGCATTTTATAATTTTGTTATTTACCGTGAGAAATGGTAGTATGACTGTCGAACTCCCATCAGCGGGATCTCCAGTCATCTACGGGGTCAACCAGTAATGACTTCAATCACGACGCCCACCACCACCGGGCCTACACAACAACGACTGTCAATTTTCAGGAAACCGTAAATAAAAATATTATATTTATTGTAATGGAATTCACATTTCTCTGCATGTTTACAGAAGTTATTGAATGCTATCAATGGGTAGGTCATTAACGGGAAGACGATAGGTGACTACAATGTGATTAACCTCCTTCTTACTGTCAAATTCCGCTTTTGTTCGAAGTTTTCGACCGGAAAATCGGAGTCATCTTTCATGACGTAGGACAATGTTCACTACGGGTAATTGCTGTGATAAGAAAGTGATAGTCCTTTTAACCAATCTATGGATACAGCCCATTGATTTTCCTTTTTTCGATTCATCTGATTTTTTAATGTTTTTCCCCCGAGACTAGTGCACTCTACAGGGGTTCCATCCATTTTCTCGTTCAAGTTGGCTCTCGAAGGGAAAGTCGCCCGCTAAGACCAATATCTGAGTGAGCCGAACATGTGCGAGAGTGGTGGAGTGGAGTGGTGCTGAAGGCAAAGATGATACCCTCCCCTTGTCCTGTTGAAGGACATGCGTGAACCTCGGCTGAGGACGCCTGCAATGATCGGTAGACCACGAGACCGTGATGATTAATGAATAGTCCACTCATGATCAAGAATTGAAATGTTTTGGTCCAATTTATGTGTGAATGGTCTTCTCTGTCTTCGATATTTGACAAAGGGGTTTTTAATGAATGCCACTTCCGAACCTTGACAGGTCGGCGAATGTTCTTCATGGCTGATTATCATAAGATCACTGGCGGTCGCCTGCAGGGTTGACATAAAGCATTGTCCTTGCAGACGACACGTTTTGTCGTCTGCTATATTAAATAACAATGACAGATCCGGTCTCATGATACTATCTCACCATCAAGGTGAAGTACATGTACGTTTATTACGTTCAGAACTATCCCAAATTCTTTCACATAAAATTACCAGTCAAAAGCCATGAAACTGGTTCTGAATGGTGTCCAATGATTCAGATTAGGCCTAGGTACTCGCTGACGTCATCATGAAATTGCAACGCCGGTGTAACATCTCCCAATGCTTCCGTATGTCAGTGTTTCCCCTTATTGTTTGGGAAACACTGGCAGATGGATCAACACTGAGGTTTCTCTGTGTGTCCCTTATTGTCAAGTCACAGCTTATTCCGTCAGACAATAAGAGGGGAACACTCAAAGATGGGGAACATTCAAAAACATTACACCGGTGTTGCGTTATGAAGAGTACTTTAGCGACATCAACCGTACCCTTTACCAGTACCAAACAAGTCTATTGGTGGCAAATTCTGCGGACTATCATCCCTATCGTACGTAATTGCACCATCGAACATACGGTTACATGACAGCATCCAACTAACTCACCGTTTCATTATGTAAAGATAACCTCCAAGACCACCTTCCAGTTGAACAATTTCACTTTATGTCCGTCCAAAATCCCTAAGAACTGCCAACGAAGAAGACCTCTACACCGTGTTCCTAAACTGAAATGTCAATCGTGAATAATCTTCCACGATCTTCTGTAAAAACCCACCGATCCACATGGCGTGCGTCCAATGAACAAGTCGCCGGGCCGCCAAACCACGACCGTACATGTTTCGTTAAAGACCAACACCAATCCCATATTGTTGTGCCCTTTCATAGAAAGGTTTAAATGTTTTTACAAATACTGCGTAGGCTTTGGACAGGTCTTCGGACGAAGGCCTAATCTTTATTTCCTGTTGAGATATTCAGGAACTCTTCGAACATACAGAAAGAAAAAGAATCGCTTTTGCGATTTTTATCTTTTCGTCTTTTTAATGACGTAGGGCAATACATTTTATCCGGTCACCTCATTCTGGTGATATTTTCTCACGAGGTAAGACATGACGGCTAGTTCTGATCGCGTGATCTTGTGGCGAATTGCATACTTATTTTATCATAACCGTGGCTATGCTCCTCATATCACAGCGTGATGGGACATTCATGATTTTGGCAAACCGAAGGCTGAAAAGTTACCAAAGATGTTTACAACGGTAAAACAACTTTTATTGGTCATACTGGATTGAGGCTAGCCAATCACATGCTTGTATTCATTCACCTCCACTTGTTTCAAACGGGCGAATCACTTTCCCCGCAATATTCTCCCCGGCAGAGTTACATCATTCGAATCCAATTACCAATCGCCAATTAACGAACATGACGAATAAAATTGCAAAAACTTTGCAACGGGAAACTGTAAATCAGCATCAAATGCAATTAAATCAAATAATAACAGAATATCCAGCAGTAATGAGACCGAAATGAGGCGAGAATCATCCCAGCATAGCGCTGAGAAAAGATCAAAATAAACCAATTCTAGACTATTTGGCGTTCAGCAAGTCGGTGGGAATTACCAGAGATAAGTTAATAAAGAGGCGAGAAGGAACGTTGAAGCAAATACATTTATGAATTTCAATTATTTTCTGGTTGCAGGCGTTTTAATTTCAGTCAACCGCAATGAATTCATTTTTAGACAAAGATGAAGATATCCGCACGTGGCATGCTTCCGTCTTGTTCATTTGAACGAAAGATGACGGTTTATCGGTAAATCAGCCTACTTCTTATTGAAACAACCCAATATACCTTTCCAATATCTCTCGCCAAAAGGAACCAAAATCACGAAAAGGTGGCAGCACAGTGTACAATGTTCGGAAATTTTTCATAAGGAATTATGGCACAGGACCAAAATAGAATAGTGTCGCAGTCGGGACCAAAATAGACGCACTCTCGGCCAAAATAGACACAGCACCAAATTAGACACTGGGGACCATAGACGATGCATAGACGACAGACGCGTGTCATGAATTCATTGACGATGTCAACTGATAGAATGGTTGGTTCCACCACCGATAAGAAAGAAACAACGTACCCTTCGAGGATGACAACACTCTAACCTTTTATTGGATCACCCTGTAGTTATAGAATTAGTTATGGAAATTGCCTTAGATACCCACCTGATACAAAAAAAATCAAATCATAACGACTGGGCTGACAAATCTGGGCAAACTTCTCTCTTCTTCACCCAATTACTGGCGGAGGTCGCCAGAAATCTGTTTACGTCTTACTAGATGAACCGTACGACCTGGCAATATTCCTGTGTCACATCCTATCTCAAACCCTCCGATATTATTAAGTGTTATTATTTAAATCTTATGGTTGGTCGCTCTGGTGATGATTTTTTCCCAAATAACATAATCTTTTATTAGGTTAGGAGTAATTTGATCACTCCGGCGGCAGTGGTTTTGTACGATTTGCTTCATCTGGTGAGATTACAGTAATAATTCAATATATTGGTGTAATGGACCCCATCTCTCGCTAGTTAGTAGCGACAAGTCAGGTGCGATAACAAATCTGATCATTTCTATCAAAGTCCATTTCCTTGGCTAATATATATGGAGATATTCCGCCGATTGATGGATGTGGACAGAGCAACCCGAATAACCGCCCGCAAATAATTGATTGTTATCACCCTTCGTTAACGGGAAGTTGGAGTGTTGCCTTGTGATCCATGGGCTGGGTGTGACCGGAGAAATCTGTCGTCTGCTGTGGATATGGCGGATGTGTCGCAACCCGATCTCTAAGGATCTCCGGTCCAATCAGGATGTCCGCTGGTATTACATATACATGAGAGACGAGGTGGTTCCCCTTTAATAATACTTTTTGTTACGAACACAAACACGAAAAAGTTTTGTTCTTTCTTCGCCCCGCTGCTTCTGCTGAATGCTTTTATCACGAACACGAACGACGAACTTCGCCCCGCTGCTCCTGAACAGAGCGTGCGTGTTCGTGGTCGCGGTAGACCTAAAACAAGCCTGAACATTGTCTTATAATTGAGTCCATACAAAGGTCGATTCGTTCGCCGCCTTTTTCACGTTCCGTTCGGCAATAGCCCTAAATCCTTTATTTTCCGATGGACTGCCCCAATGATGCAACAAAAAATCACACACCGCAATCCGGTTAAGTGCGGAGGTCAAGGCTTACGTCCCCTGTATAGCCTGCACAGTAAAAAATATAGTGTTAAGGTAACACTGAAAATGGGTGTTAACTTTAACACCGATTATGAGTGTCCAATAGCTCCCAACACCAACTTTTGGTGTTATGTTTCTAACACCGTACGGTGGTGTTAAGTTAACACCCACGTGCAATAAAAATATTTTTAAATACATGCTGAAAACCTGTCTTTCTCATAAATGTCGATAAAAAACTGTCGAAAAAGGTTCTATTTGGAGAAATAAAACGAGAAA
>NMRB01000002.1:379360-393118 GCA_002633025.1 Notospermus geniculatus | reverse complement strand
AGAAGAAAAACCGAGCTTTCCCTCTGGTTGAATTTTCTGTCGTTTCTGAAACGCTGTGGATACCTCCTCACAGATACCCTGTCTGAGGCCTATTGCTTGAACATTCTACGTTAAGACAGCTCCAGGTTGAACTCTGCTTGAACATTCTACGTGAAGACAGCTCCAGGTTGAACTTTAGTTGAACATTCTACGTGAAGACAGCATGCTCCAGGTTGAACTTTACTTGAACATTCTACACGAAGACAGCTCCAGGTTGAACTTTACTTGAACATTCTACGTGAAGAGAGCTCCAGGTTGAACTTTACTTGAACATTCTACGCGAAGACAGCTCCAGGTTGAACTTTACTTGAACATTCTACGCGAAGACACCTCCAGGTTGAACTTTGAACATTCTACGTGAAGACAGCTCCAGGTTGAACTTTACTAAGTTTCTCAAAACTGGAAAACACTTTTCAATGTCCTAATTCTAGGTTTCTTTAATCAATTCCCTATTAGACATTCTTGTTAATCTCTCCTCGCTCACACGGCAACCTGACATTGCTAACAAGCTCCCAAGGGACATACCTCAGTTCGCCACTCAAACACACACAATCGCTTACATTTGCACAACTAAGACGGTTCTGACAGCCCCGAGATGCTGATGACAACCTCGCGGTAAATTGCGAGAACTCGCAATAAAACATTCGAAGATTGCCCCGGCAATGTATGATGGATCGCACGACACTTATATCGTAGTGAATTGGGGGCATGGGGATGTCGAATTTGGTGAGGTAACTTCCTAACGATACTGAGAGGTATAAGAAATGAGAAACTAAGATTCCTCCCTTAATAATGCACGAGACTAAGAAACTTTCATTTGTTCATTTGGTCACAGTGATCTAAAAGTGAGAGTTCTCCCGCCAAAGTTGGCTTCCTATGGGCAACTCCTCCATTAGAAAATTATGGGCAGTCGTGTTGTCACTGGGAAAGGTGTAAACCAAGAAGACTTGAACGTCGTCCATCAGATCCAGGGACGTAGGCCGGGACCAAGAAGTTAGCTCTCCAGCCCGCCAGAGATCTGAGCGGTCGATGACTCCTTTATGGCTTCTTTCGTCAGTGTTCCACTATAAACGCTGCCGCAAATGTTTTTTAAAAGACGAGACACAGAACGGAACAATGTATGACAAACGGAGGAAAAAACGATGACAGATAACGCTATCTATAATTAAAATGCAGTCGGTACGTAACTTTGTCCCAGTCAAATTGAATGGACCACAGTTTTGTTACAACTGGTACAAAATATTACAACAATTGAGATCTGTCATAACATTTGCTGCGACTTTTTCCGGTTTTAGTTTTACGACTTTGGGCATGCGCCGTTATGGTTGGGTTGATTTCGACATATGGAGCCGAGATGAGAATGGTTGAACATGAATGGTTCTCCACAGGAATCACGTGCCCCACAATTACTGCTGACAAAAAACGTTTATATCTATTGAACTTTCAACAATATTTATACCCAAAGATGGAAGAGATAGAAACTGGATCTGTACGTAATTCTGCACTTGAAAATTTGATGAACTTAAGGTTTTAAGTCACCGTTTAATTCTTTGTTGAGTACCTGCAATACAGCACAGTATTCTGTTAGAGAAGTGCATGTCAGCTGCACTATAATACCAAAAGCCTTTGTCCAGTATGAATGGCGACCTGCTGCTCCTAGATGCGGCAACATGCCGGTGTGAAGGGAATGGAAGTCCTAGGAACGCAAGTCCGAGTTACGATGTCTGCTATTGTAAGGTTGTATTTGAATGGTCATGCTTTCTACAGCCAGTCTCCTAATCCCTGAACAATAAACCGGACTTAGATTCCACGGGGACTTCCGGCGCTGTTTCTTTTGACTTAAGGACTGGTGCCTTCATCGCATGATGTGAGGCAAGATGCCCACCGCAGAATCGCCAGGACCGTCGAAGTAAATGCTTTGGTAAAACTTCATGTAGAACGAAGGATCCGCCCATTGCGCCATTTTGACCACACCTTCCAACTTTCATCACTATTTACGTTAACCACCCATCAAAACAACCAGTTTGGACCGGAAAATACTGCAGGTGTCGTATCATTAATTTAATTTAAAGTACATCTCGCGGCGTCAGTAAACCATGAACGAACAGATTCGCTGTCGCATGCGTCTCCCAGTGCCACGCGCCGGATGACAATGTGCATGGCCGGTAAATTATCCGTCCGCAAGCCTGGGGCTGCAGTGTTTCTCATTGCAGCTCCTATGATATACAATTGGTTTTCATCACACCGTAAACTTGTGAGACTGAAGACGTTTTGGGGCTGAAGTACGGTTATTAATTTTTTGTTCAACTGTTTCTGTCTGATCCGACAGATACTCGATGGACTCAAATGCAAATGCGTCATAAGGTGGTTATTTTCTTACCACGCATGCTTGAAATATCAGTGTGGCGCGATCATATCCCAAACAATAGGTCAAGTTTACTTATGAGACTTCTTGTCAATTAATAAAGCATCAGCAACAGGATAAATTACCAACAGATAATTGTTACAAATATTAATTGCTCAGAAAAATAACGGATGAAAATTGGCGCAGTTAGAATTTAAGACGCGTTGCGATGTTATTAATAAGGACAAGGGGTAAAGAGTGACAGTGGCCTGTGTTACGTAATAGTTAAATTGATTCAGTTCATCTTGAGATGAGAAAAAAATCCATATTTATTGTGATAAACATTATTGGCTGCTTATCCTGAAGTGCCATGTCGCAATACGAACGGAAAATCGATATCGGAGCCCCGCCCAATGTCGTATTCAGCCAGCCCCAGCAGTCACCTGGCCGCCTGCAGGAATAATCAAGGTAATCCCACCCATTTCGCTATAAAATTGATGCACGCCTTGTCTGGGATTATTTAATGATAAACAGTGACTGCTGCTGGAGAGAGTTTCAAGTGAGGACACCGACGTAACGGGAAACTTCTCTTCTCAATTTTGGGACTAGGAATTGAAGCAGTGGTTGGTAAGTAACGAAACCGACTTTTGCCGATTTCCATTGGTACACGTCCATTTTCATTGCTTCTTTCTTGCATTTCGTTGTAAATATACTGGTCGACGTTCATGGTGATTCTGATGAATATGTTTTATTTTCAAGTTTCATCCATTTCAATTCTGTTTCCATTGACAGTTATGTAACAACAGAAAAATATCAGTAGGAAATAACCTTTGAATTTCAACTCCCCCACATTACTAGAATTTGGGTGTCAAATTCTTATGACGTTTTTTTCATGATTACGTCCCTTAGTCTGTCACCATCTCCTATAAAATCCTTGCGCATGCAACAACTGATACAATAACAATTCGTTCTTTGCGTTGGTCCAACAGGGAATGTTTACCAACACGAGCCGCGATTTCTTATTGTGAAGTACTACGTTTAGGCCTACCGCCGGTACGTCGGTGTATTTTATATATCGGCATTACATGTTCATTGATTTACATATTTCATCTACCGGTATTTCAAAATTGCTTATATCTATTTTGATACTAATATAAGTATATATTATTCCCTGCCTAAGAAGTGATAAATCATGAACTTCGGTGCCATAAAATCTTTCGTTACAAACTCACACCTCGAGCTGAATTTCATTCGAGGTGAAGAAATGCATGGACTGAAACAAAAATTAGACAATACATCTTCACATTTTGTGACCATATGTCACATCAAAAATCAGATTTCTTGTTGCCATCGTTCCATCTCAAGTTACCGGTATGATTTGTTACGTACATGTAACAACGAGAGATGTGGTCACTTTCGATAATGATGTCGACTTGATGATTTCGCCAATTAAATGATACTCTTTCGAAGAACCATGATTGTATAGGACGTGTACAAAATTGGCCCATGATGGACCTTATTTTTCGTAGGTAGGCCTAACACCATCCTTAGCCCTACAACTGCCCAGTTTGGAAACAATAATCATGATAGATAGGCCTATATGGCATTTGGGTCAGTTGTGTTCGCCTTTTTGCCTTCGAGAGACCGAATGCAACATATTCATTCGAAACCAAGAAACTAATTAAGAATTCATTAAGACGGAACGCTGTAAGCTGAGCACCGGTCAAATACATCAGTCAATAAGCAAGGGGTTGACATGACCCCTTCCCCTAGAGCGACGCTGGTGATCTTTTCATATCCCAAGAGTCTAACAAATGTTGATTACGATTCCGAGCATTTACCTGAGAATTCGATCCAGCATGTTGCCACCTCATTTAATCTCATCATTCGCAGCCAAAATAACAATCTAGACAATTAGGTGGCATCGTATTCTTGTCTAAGGCAATTAATTAAAGGCTACCCCTTCTCAAATGATATTCATTTGTGGGTGTGTGACGTAAATGGCTATCTGATGTTGCCCACAGGCAGAATATGAAACGCCGCGGTTGCTCAATTGGCAGCTTCTTTAACTTTGGCCCGGGTTGTGATTTGAGCAATGAAATGTCTATCAAGGAATCTTTTCATTGCAGGGCTTCAGATACCAGAAGGCTTTTGTTCCAATTGGCTTCTATATATAATGGTCATTGGCTGCAACTTGTCTCACGCTTTTTGGCGTATTCTCTTTTAAAGTTACGAGTCTCAAACTCAGTCTGAAATATACCAAATTAGTACTGCTTATTTCTACCTTCAGATTGTCCAGGAAATGACCACAGAGACTGCACTTCTTTCCGGATCACCACCAACCAGCCCTGAGGGCACAGCGGATTCTCCAAATCAAGGACAAAGAAGCCAACTTTTCGTCCAATTTTCACCACAGCCCATCGCCATGGAATCTCCCAAACTTTCACCAAACACTAAACAGAACCAAGTAGGGACCGCCGTGCTACGATCTGTTCCGATCGTCAGTCTTTTTATCGACGGAAAAGAGAGGCTCTGCCTGGCGCAGATTTCGAACACGTTGCTGCGAGATTTCAGTTACAACGAGATCCACAACAGGCGCGTGGCTCTTGGCATCACGTGCATCCAATGCACGCCCGTACAGCTGGAGATTCTCCGCAGGGCCGGTGCGATGCCCGTCTCCTCGAGACGCTGTGGAATGATCACGAAACGTGAGGCTGAACGACTTGTCAAGTCATTCTTAGAAGACACAACACCGCCACAACTCCCGGAGAATTTCTGTTTCGATGTGTACCACGAATGCGGTTGGGGATGCCGAGGAAGCTTCTTGCCGTCCAGGTACAACAGTTCACGGGCAAAATGCATCAAATGTTACTTTTGCAACAACTTCTTCTCGCCGAATAAGTTCATTTTCCACTGCCACAAAATGCCTGGAGCAATCTACCGACATCCTGACGCGGCCAATTTCAATTCTTGGAGAAGGCATTTGAAATTGACCAATAAGGAAGCTAGCGATGACCTCATGCATGCCTGGGAAGACGTCAAGGCTATGTTCAATGGCGGCAGCCGGAAGAGGCTAACATCTAGCCACGGTCAATCGCCAATAGCACATGATATGAATGACAACAACAACATTGAAAGCAAGCGGCCGAGATTGGATATCCCGCAGTACCCTCGCCAGCAGACGTACCCTTATCCAATGTTTGCAGCTGTTGGTGCCAATCCGTACCGATTGTTCGGAAACATGTTTCCGCGTCCGTCACATCCGGCGTTCCCGTTGATGCCGATGGAGCAGACGACCTTGACTCCGGAGAGGAAAATAAACCAGGACATGCTGCAGGGGAAGCCTGTTCAGAATCCCTATTCGTTCTTGTGGGGGAAAGGTTTAGATAACATGGCAATTGACACTGACAAAGCCTACGCGAATAAGTTAAAAGATGAGTTGTTCAGGGAAAGGAACTTTGAAGCCATGCGAAACAGCTTTTGGCAACCCGATTACCTCAATGAGGAAGAAAGCCCGAGTCCCCCACCAGTGAACCGCACCGCTAGCCCGTGTCTCAGCGCCGACGCCTCGTATTCCTCGGCCTTCACTCCGGTGAAGAGGGACGCGGAACTGTCGAGGAAGAACAGAAAGAACAAACCAAGGAAGGGGATGAGAATCGGCGCCATTGCCGATTCAATTCTGCAACGAAACATGTTGGCGTCGTTCAGTCAGTCAAACTTGAATTCCGACGAGGACAATGTTGACATCGAAGTTTCCGATGATGAAGTCGACAACTCTGGGAATGTTTACTTGCACGATCATTTCACGAAGGAGAAGATGGACGGATTGACCGGCGACACCGGACCAGCTGCGGACAAGAAAACTGAGATTGCAGTCAGCGAACTCCTCGACTCGAAGTCAGAACCAACAGAGAGATCCAGAAATATTGATGCGGGTGATGATTTAGTCGAACGGGTAAAAGAAAACCTCGCACAGACTTTCAGTGATGCAACAGTCACTAAACTTGTCGATACAGATGCATCGAATCTCGATACCAGTCTTGCAGAAGTAGGAGATCAGTTTGAAAGGAGAGAACCGAACTTTGAGGTCAATGAAGGTGACCTCACCACTTCTGAAGACCTGAGGGACAGGATGGACATTGAAGGGAGCGGAGACAAGGTAAGCAACTGCATTATTACACAATCCTAATGGAATTCCAAGTTACCATTTTCAGCTGACAAGTAATGACCTGCACTGGTGTAATATTTTGGGAGGCCTGGATTTTTGGACGCCTTTTCCTGACAATCACTAAGTGATGGGATTCTGCGACAACGTTACTGATAATCTCCCAGTTAAAAAGCTTAGTATAATCTACGTCACAACCACGTCCCACTCAGTCCTCTGGTCGTGAACCAAACTTTTATTTATCACTAAAATTGACCTCTTGGGGCTTCTACAACCCTTCCGTTTCTGATCACCTAGACAACATCACTGATACACCATATATGGGACACCATCAATTGAAAATCATATCTCATTACGATGAGATAAATTAACAGAATTTCAGGCCCAACATTAGCAGGGTCACGCTCTTTGAGCTCCATTCATAAACCTTTGCCAAAGTGATGACTAGTTTGATAGTTAAGTGTTACATCAATAGGAAAAAGCCAATCTCATCTATTAAATCTCATCAAATGAAATTTTCATGTGGTACGTCATGTAAAGGTCCACACCCGAGTGGGTATATGAAGGGCTAATTGTAACTGATGCTAAAATATTAATGTTTTGCTCTGTGAACAATGTCCTCACTTCAGTCGTGGTCCCAGTAAGCCCTCATCTTGTCCTGACTGACTGAGAGCACCGAACGACAGCTTTCGTCCCATGCAGTCACTAGCTGCTCCCCAATTTACTGATATCATTAGAAAATTGAATATACTCTTTGGAACTTTTCCGAATCAGTTTCACAGCCGAATACAAGAAGGATCTTCGAACATACGATGCGTCATTAGAGCGGGCCTTTATGGGTTCTTTGGGGGCCTAATTCACCCTTGGAGAGGGTTCTCCACGTGTGACAAAAGAAACCTTTTGGCTAAGGCCAGGTTCACACTGCGAGCGAAACGGCGAAGCGAAGCGATGTGGTGAAAAGATCTGGGAGCATGACAATGGCCTGTAACGCTACAGGACAATGGAAATTCGCTTCGCTTCGCCATTTCGCTCGCAGTGTGTTCCTACCCTAAGAGTGATCTATCTAAATCTGACCATGGAGGTAATGAAAGTACATGTAGGCCTAGGTTCTATTTGGAACCTATAGGGTTCTTTTGGGGCATACAGGGTTCTATATAGAACTCTTTGAGAGGGTCTTCGAGTTGTGACAACAAAAACACTGAAAGAACCATGTTGGCTTGCATGCATGCTAAAGCAAGAAGAGGCCCACGACTCTTAGCAAAGTGAAGTCCATTGCCACTAAAGAAGAGGACATAGAGCGACAGCATAAAAATGACACACATTAAAATTGATTTTAATACCATTACTGGCCCCGATGAAAGTTGTAATCATTACCGGGGCGCTCGTTCTACGCTGGAATGGTTAGGTTAATTTAGAAAATGCTTTAGACTTAATAAATAATGCATGTTGGGCAGCCTGAGCCTTCTGAGGTATCCAGCCTGTGACTGACATGATCATTCCCCTGGCACAACCTCTCATCATTGCAGGCCACGCCAATAATCAATGTGATGAAAATCGGTGGCAGATTTCTGCATTGAGCCATCTAGCATCAGGGGCTCCACCCTGGACTCCAGCCAAGACGGTTGTCAATTACAAATTTTTACGCCGGTTACGTTGGTCTAAACATTACTTTTTGTAAGGCATATGCTGCAGCAAGTGTCATAGGTTCACTACCATCAACAAACGGAAACAATCTTTTCGATTAAATTGTCAATTGCTACGTACCATCAAGGTCTATTAAGTAAGCGACAAACAGAACAAACCATTGTTACACCTTTGTCACACTAAAGGGTAATTGTTGGAAAGGCAAATTGCTAAATTAAAAATTCAACAACAATTCTGGTGATTAATCAGGGGAATGAAAAGGTGTATCATGCCAAAACCAGCAGGCAGTTATTGGTTTCAAAGAAATCAGTTGTTCCGAGCGAACGAATACTTGATAACGAAAGATGCGCTTGGCTGGTACTTGGCGGGGTAGTCAAAATAGCAATTAAGAATCGGGCAATGAAAACACAATGACGGGATGAAAATGGTTATGGTTGTAGTAATTTTCATCGTAACTTTTAGTGTACAATTAAGTTTAGTACGGTATCTTTTTACTGACGTATGATAGCATAAACGCCATGTGCACACGAAATGGTTACCGGTGCGTAGATTTCTTAGTAAAGCTGCCAGCAGTTCACAGATACAGCGACACTGAACATCAAATAACGTACATGTCATACTACTTGGTACACCCAGCACAATCCACTATACGTTCCTATCACCTGTCTTTTCAGCCACCGCCTGTGAAAACATACCAGGCCAATGAAACTGTACGCATCCAGAAGCATGAATGCAACGTGATGGATAAAGACCACCAGCCACAAAGTAAGAAGAAAGAGCTAACAAACAACCAAGATTTAATTTCATAGGCCTTGTCATTTCAAAATGTGCCTGTTTAACAGACGGACGGACGGACGGACGGACATACAACAGTCAGACTGACGGACGCAACCTTATATACATATGACAAGCTCAGCTGAACAAAGGTCAACTGATTAGGCCTAGTGTTGATAGGCCAAGATGGATGGAGAGAGAGAGAGAGCGCAAGTAATTACCGCGGCGACGAAGTAGTTTACACTACATGTAACTTCAACAGTAACCTCAAACATTTGGTAAAATGTAAAAAAATCGGGGAAAAAGTTGAACCTTTGCGAATCTTTTTTAGTAGACGGGCTTAATGTGCTTTTCAATTCCACTTCAGATGACCTCCTCCGCGAACTAACGGAGCTGCAACAACTGCGGCAAAGGGCAGAACGGGAATACAAAGCAATTGAAGGTACGGCACATGCATGATTACCAAATACCAAGGCAACTTGTAGCAAAAACATGGAATGGCAAGATGGTTGGACCTTGGAGGAATTGTATAATTCCTCCAAGGTTCATAGTCATATCATTATGCTCATATTCCCCGGCGATCATTGGTGAACATTCCATCCCAAGGTAGACTTAAATGAAAAACAGAATTCCGTAAGAAATGATTTTGAGATTGTGTGTTTTAATGACTCATCGTCACTGACGATGAACGAAATATTATCATCCATGTCATCAGTGTACAAAATGTCCCAAACGGTGGGTTGAAATGCCACCTCCATGAACACCGACGGAGACTGCCCCGTCACACCGAAAGTGAAACACCGGACGTATTCTGATCCTTTCGTTCCCTCCATTTCAGCCGTCACTGCAAGTGGAGAAACCGAGCATTCTCATCAGGAACTGCAGAGGAAACTTGCAGGTACGTTCTGATTTAACGTACGATGTCTTTGAAGGTGGAGGTTGACTGAAAGCTTTTTGATCAACGAGTTTGCTTCGTTTGAGTGTGGGATGGCTCTTTTTCAGCGAGTCAGCTTTGTCCGATTGGGATGATCTTCAGCCAGTTTGATTCGCTTGATTGGGAGGCGGGATTTTTACAGCGAGTTTGCTGCTACACATGACTTTATTATCATTTCAGATGCACATGACGCCCTTCTCCAGTTTTCAAACAAGGTGATGACACTGACATCTGGGCTTGGGGAGGCAAAATCGTACTGAGGATGGAGAATGAGACCCGGCTGGAATGAGACCTTCCCTCTTTATGGTTCTGACCGAGATCACTGTTTGGTGTGCTCTATCTGGTGTGTTTTGATGAATAGCTGTGAGCCTCTCTTTCGTTCCTTTCTGCCCCGCCCAGTTGCGCAACAGTTTATACACGACACCTGAAAATGCACAATGTAGATCATTTGGTGGACATTCATAATTGTACGAGTACAGATACACTATTAAATATTGTAAGAACTTGTAATATATTAGAGGCTTACTCTCGATGTATAGAAATTGCTTCTAAGGTGTGTAAATATCACAATATAAAAGTATCACAATAAATAAATCGTGTTATAGCCTATTACAGCATACAAGACTTCATTTTCTGTCAACACACTCATCTCGGGGAACTGACACCCTGGTGACTGATTTTGATGTACTATTAGGGCCTACATATCTACAAAAGAAAACGCAAGGGATGAACCCTACCCTCCATCAAAACAGGCGTCTCATTACCATCTGAGCCATGAAAGTTCAGGCAAGGAACATGCAGAACAGTATCGTCAAATTACCTCAGGATGGTCACAACCAGAGTCACAAGCCCATTGTGAACTTATCTCGAGCACAGATACCGGGACACGCCTAGTACATTTCAGGATAAACCACCAAAAAGGATGAAATAACCAGTGTTTTTTTCATACATATAATAAACAAACCAACAAAGATAACAGCAATCATTCCCTCGTTCATATGTGCATTTTATAATTTTTTCAATATTTACAAGAATTAATGAATCACATGAAAACACCACTTATCAACATGAGAAGTATTATCTCCTTGCATGCCTGGTGGCCTATCAACATCAATTTCTGCCTCTACTTTCAAGTTATTCCAACATAAGGCACCGACGGTTCTGGTTTCATATGACCATGATCATTTAATTATTGTTCGACCTCACCAAAATAGTAACCAGAAGTAGTTTGGTGAAACCCTTCATATCAATAATTGAAATCATCAACAAGCCCAATAGCACCATCTATCAACAACGGCAATAACTAATTTTCCTCAGTCATTTCAAAATACTGACTGTGCCGGTACACGCCAAGATTGGAGCAATTCAGATTTTTTAATAGTTACCTAGTTGCAATAACATGATATTTTAATCAGCTGTCAATACCTGAATGAGCATTCTATTCCCTACAGAGGGTGCTGAAAGTAGCAGCAAGGGTAGAGTCAATCACATTGACAAAATGGGCTCCAATACAATAATTAGAATGCAACAGCTTTTTTTGTCCCTCAACTTATTTGTCAAAACTCTGATTCTCACACTTTATTCTAAACAAGACTAGTTTGTTACATCGCCGTCATTTCTGTTTCTTCTTTATCATCAAAGAAAACTTTATCAATAACGAAATCATCTTCCGTCACTGGAATTCTGCTACATAATTGCTCATAGAAACATAATCCAATTAGCACTGGTCTTTTTGTGGACACTTCCATGCACCGTTTCAAATATTTGTCGTAGTAACCTCGTCCCCGACCTAGCCGGTGACCACGTCTTGTGAAGGCGAGCCCAGGCACCAAGATCATATCTAAACCACCTGAAAAACAAATCAGGAGATCAGGTTGTTTCTCAGATCTACACTGTGGTTATGTTACCAGCCAAACAATAATCATGAATGATGAATGGGTTGGCTCAGTGGTAGACCTCTTACCTGTTTCCAGAGCATTTTCTCTTTTCTCATCATCAAGAGGCTGTTTGATTTTCCATGATGTTTCTGGTAACTGCTGGTAGTCTTCCATGCTATGAAGTCTCACCATCTCCATCATATCACCAATGTAATGCGGGATGAATGCTGTCTTGTTGGACTTGAAAATGTGCTGAAGGATGCCTTCAGTGTGGACCTCATCATGCATGCTCAAGAATACTGATATTCTTTCACTCTTCTTGTATTCTTCAGAGCTGATTACCTGGAAAAGAATGTTGCATTCAAAATGTGCACATGCACTGATTAATATCAGGATAGTCAGAGCTGCAATCAACAAATTGACTAGTAATTAGACCTACTCTCTAATTAAACTGTTTTTTTGTAATGAGAAGTAAAGGAACATGAAAGCCTTGCTTTCGCCAGGCTTATTGCATTCTCGAATGAGTAGGCCACCCTCAGCTCAGGCCTCATCATCTGATCATTTACTCTTCATTCCACATCCGATTGGCGTGAGGTTTATGGCCGATATCTCCGAGATGGCTGGGTTAAATTTCACAAACCATACATTGATATGTCTTTTTTGCCGTTTACAGGCATCATCACTGTCATTTTGCCTAAAAACTTGACATAGGGGCTGCTCAGACTTATAGACGACAGCAAAAATCCACATGTGATCTGATCGAATCTGATTGTGGTTCAAAATTCTTGCGTGTAAACGCAACCCAATGTGGTCCAATGTGAATTTAAAATGAACCATCGATTTTGCTGGTCCCGAATCCACATTCAACTGCATTAGATCACATATGACCAGATTAAAATTCCTGTCTAAACGCAAATGAGACCCGAATCCGGATTCATCCTACCTGCGCGCAAGCGCATTGATGTGGTTTTTCTTCCTCCACTGACCGCACTCACTGTGGAGAGATCCATAAGGGTAATTTGAAGTCGGATTGTGACCAGATTAACATGCGTGTGTAAACTCTACCCAACAACACATCCGGTCCAGAATGCTGGTCGATCGATCGAATCGGATTGAATCTGAATGTGGTTTTTTGGCTTGGTCGTCTAAACGGCCCTATAAATAGTTGTTTCACTAATCACAGTTCGTGTTTACAGCCGAAATGGCGGCCATTTTCAAATGACACAATGCATGACGCATGTGTACGCCTAAACAGCATTGAACATAGGCCTACATTGTGGCAAAATGAATTGGGTTTTTTGAGAAGGGGGGATCTGTTGTCGGCCTTTTGTATGCAAACTAATTTATATGTTGCGAGGGAAATTGTATAGAACTCGCGAAAGAACCTACCAAGTTTAGGATCCAAGTTTCACATCTAAGATAGGCCTAACATTAACAATTTCTCAATCGTCCGCTCTTTCGCGAGTTTAGCCTATACAATTTCTCTCGCAACATATAAATTACACGGTCTGCATACAAAACCTTGGACAAACAAAATAAATCTGTGCTTTTGAAGATGCCGCCTTCCGCTACTTGCCCGCTGTCTACATAGAAATTCTGTGCTAAAAATAAAAACCTGACACTTGATTTATTGCGGAAATAACCGCCCATAGCACGCCGCCTACTACCTGCCGGACCAACATTGGGCTGTGTAACCACGTTGGGGACAGCATTTTCTTCAATTCTGTACATAAACGTCTTCTCTACCTTATGAACTACCATAGCAGACTGACTATGCTTCTCTTCAAAGGTTAGTCTTGCGATTCGTTGCTTGATTTCTTTGCGAAGCACGTTCTTCGCTGCAGTTACCGCGGAGGCAGACATGATGGAAGTCCCCGGATGAAGATATAAATAAACAAAACCACGTGTATAATAGACTGGTCGCTTGTCCTCGTAACGTAGAAGCGACCTTGTCTCATGCACTGCCCCCCCCCCCCCCCCC
>NMRB01000002.1:335345-369713 GCA_002633025.1 Notospermus geniculatus | reverse complement strand
GCAATACAGGCGGCGATCAAGGTCAAACTCCAGGTGGTGATGGTGATCAAGGTCAGACTCCAGGCGGTGGTGATGGTGGTCAAGGTCAGACTCCAGGCGGTGGTGATGGTGGTCAAGGTCAGACTCCAGGCGGTGGTGATGGTGGTCAAGGTCAGACTCCAGGCGGTGGTGATGGTGGTCAAGGTCAGACTCCAGGAGGTGGGGATTCTGGACAAACTCCAGACAGTGGTGGAGATTACGGAGACTACGGAGATTACGGTCAGACTGAAACCACGCCAGATTATGGAGGCTATGAGAACGGCGGTGAGACGCCTGGTGGTGGCGATTCGGGGAATGGTGGCGGCGGAGTCATCTGCACAACACCTTCGACCCCTGTTCCTGTAAGTAGTATTCAATTACTTTATACTACTATTAACACAAATGTAGAGCATTAAAAAAACGCTCTTGGTAGCATATGTATCAAAGGTTCCTGTACCAGTGTAATTGTTCCTAGTGTTCCCCGTATCTCAGTGTTTTCATACAGAAGACGACTTGAGAAACCATGACTATTCAATAGGGGAAACACAGAAAAATCTGTCACTTTTGTTTCGCAGTTTAGTCCACACAAAAGTTGCACTATATTTCAGCCAGTAAACTTCCTATTACAGCCGGTCACCTATAGGTTTGTCAATGAATATGGCAACCAATGTTACTGTATGGGAACCACCCCGGCAACAAAGCAGACGTCGCCGTACACAACAACACCCGCAACAACACCAACCCCGACGCCGACAACAACACCTGCACCGACAGGACCAGTTTGGATTAACAGAAGTAAGCTAATTGATAATTTACGAAAGGCTATTTTGTATTTGTGCCGACGGAGGTAGAAATGGTAAACGTTTGCGCAAAGCCCCCGAAAAGCCAAGGCAAACCAATCCAGTTGAATGCCACGAAGAGCGCCGAAAAAGGGATAGACGTTCGCGTTTCGTTTGGGGGGCTTAGCGAAACTCGGAGAGTCCGTCTGTCTAGATTTGAATGAGCCTACCAAAATAGCAATACTTATATTTTTCATTTTTCGTTCAAACTTTGATTCTCGCAGCAAACGCTGATTGTTCAACACTGGCTCAGAATGGTGTAGGGAATGGCGTGCGCCAAATCCATCCCAGTACGCTCAACCCTTTCAACGCGTATTGCGACAAAGGTTGGACCATCATTCAGTCGCGAACCCTTCCCGGTGTAAACTTCAACAGAGATTGGCAAGATTACAAGGTGGGATTTGGTAACCTTGAAACAGGCAACTTTTGGCTTGGATTGGAGAATATGTACTATATGACGAACTCCAGAAGGTAAGCAATCGTCGCAGACTTCCTTTCTTGTCTCAAAAGAAGTAAGTTCTGTCTTGAAATGGGGGAGTGTGCAATCGCGGTCGGCGATATTGAAAAACGAATTGCTTCGAGGTTCATTTCTTTCGTGTGAACCGTGACTTTTGCCACTGGGAGTCAGCTGTGAGAACCATTTTTCTATCGGTTTGACATTGCGTAATACGAATTGAATGGATTAATTTGCAGATACCGTTTGCGTATTGTGCTGGGGACGTTTGGTCGTCTGGCCTACTGGATTGAATACGACCACTTCTGGATTGAGAGTGAGGCTGAGGGGTATCGTCTGCACGTCGAAGGACTTAGTAAAGGCAATGCAGGTAAACAAATCCGAAAATTGGCGGAAATAAACCAACTGTTTTCGTCAATATTCGAATCGATTTGACCTCGTCCACGGTGCCGGTGCGAACACCATCCCGACATGCCACCGGGGCTAACAGGCTTTCGGCGAAAAGTGGTCTCCACCTATAGTCAGATGTCGTTTTGTCTCCCAGATGCCACCTGCATCTTTCTGGACTGGGTTCTCTTTAACGTGGTCAACATTGATTTTCTCTGGCGTCGCGCTTCTGGCGTCAAAAATCCCCAGTCGAAGTTTCAACCCTACGTCAGTTTCTCTTCTTGGCTTTATATTATCTGTCGTTCTCTTTCTAGGTGATTCCTTGCGGTACAGAGGTCTGCGCGGCACGAGGTACCACGTCGGGATGCAGTTCAGCACGAAGGATCGTGATAATGATAACTCGAGAATCGCATGTGCAAGAGTAAGCATGGCTCTTTATGTAATCATAATTACATTTACATCACGCCAACGCAATTATGTGACCGCAGCTCGATAATTCTAAAAAAATGACGTTTAATTCTTGGGATGTTTCTTTTGAATCCTGTATCTGGGCGACGTCCACTGTTAGAAATTCTTGTAATAATTTTACAGAAATTGCATGCAGCAAAGTCCCCAGAACTTTCTGTAAATTTACATATATGGTAGGCCTATGATTTATGTTTTCCTGTATTGGTTGGACTCAGTTGGACTTCCCATAATGATGCTTCCTTAAAGCAGTATGAAAATACATTGTATAATTTGGTCAGCCTCCAGTCAAGTCTCTGTTAACATTTATTTAAGTCTGTAATTTTACAGATCCAGTCCTGGGGACTCTGCTGCAGGAATTTTCTGTAAAATCCTCTGTTATTTCTAACAGTAGGCCTGCATGCATGTGTTACCAATGCTCATGCATTTCTCTACTTACAGCAATACCGCTCTGGCTGGTGGTTCAACAACTGCTTCCGGGCAAACCTGAACGGCCCATATATGAGACCGTCGAAAAGGAAAGGACGGTACGCCTTCTGTGGCGCGAACGGCTGCATCTCTTGGATGTCGATCCGACATCGATTGTCCATGAAACAAGTCAGAATGATGATCAAGCCACAGAGTGACACGACCGACATATACGGGCACAGTGGCCACCCAGGCCACCCAGACGCCAAGGAAGCGACTCAGTAGAGGAGAGTGAAGAATCAACCCGGCGGCATTAATGGTGTGCTGGAGAGGTCCCCCTCCATAGTCTAGCCTACTTGTACCCTGAATATCAATAAGACTCGGGATTTTGTACAACTTTAGGCCACTCTCACATGGATGGGGAGTGAGATGGACAAAACTTTTACATGTGAGATGAGATAATGGCAACAAACTTTTACATGTGAATATCATACAGTTTTTAATAAACACAGGTCATCCCATAGCAATGTCACAAAAGATTTGTAGTTTTTCATTTCATTCCATTATTGAGCAACGGGACGGGCCACCGTACCATTTTCCAGCCTGACGGCCGGGGCTGTCCTGAGGTCATCTTAGCTTAGCTCCCTAACTCGCACGCACAGGGACTTGAGGCATGCATGGTGGTGGGTGTTTCCGAGGTCCAAAAGCACCCCACGGACAGTGCCCTGACCCCCCGGGGGTACCCCCAGAAATATNGGTGTAACTGTTACCCCGGGGGTCAGGGCAGTGTCCGTAGGGTTTTGCACCTCGGAAACACCCACCACCCCTGCCATGCATGCCTCAAGTCCCTGTGCTCGCACGCACCTCGTGCGTGCGTGCGAGTTAGGGAGCTAAGCT
Organism: Notospermus geniculatus; assembly: GCA_002633025.1. Taxonomy (NCBI): domain Eukaryota; kingdom Metazoa; phylum Nemertea; class Pilidiophora; order Heteronemertea; family Lineidae; genus Notospermus; species Notospermus geniculatus. The sequence continues at coordinate 366,245 of NMRB01000002.1, read as the reverse complement.
AAGAGGACCTTATTTCTTCAGGACTCGAGCAATGAGGTAGGACATAATTCCTCGGATATCTCCTCCTGCCACACCAATTACAAGCGCCAATGACGTCACTGCCTTCGCCACTTGCCCTGACTGTACCCAAACAAACATGGCCGCTGTAGAAAAGGATTTCTACAGCAACACATTCCTACTTCTTGCTCGTTCCCTGGCTTCACTGAATCCCACACCATGGGAAAAGGTAAACAGACACGGAGAGTAGGGTTTAAAGAATGAAAAGTCTCAATTTGTATGGAAATCATCGTCCGAACGAGAGTGTTTCAAGATGTTTGCAGTGGTGGTGTGGACGTGTGGTGACTGACTGACAGCTTCTGCACTGCATGCACAGCCTAGCCTAGGCCTAGGCCCGTACATTATTGTGTAGGCACAGTGCAGCAGGAAGTGAAGTGTAGGCTCATAGCCACAGGCCTAATAGTGGATCCCCATTTGCGAAAGTGTGCATGCACTTATGTCCTACTAGGGCTGGGCCTTCTTTTGGGCCTTGCCCTTCCTTGATTGAGAGATTGAGCTTTTAGGCCTACGGTAACCAGGCATAGGCCTATAGCCTATAGCATAGGCCTATGCCTAGGCCTAGGCTATCGCATAGCTTCTTTTACGATATGATATCTGACGGCTAAAACGTTTGGGCCCTGTGGAGCATAGGCCTAGTATAGTGTATCGCACTGGCTATTCGTACCGTGACGGTGCAAATAACGCCAAACCAGATCTTATTCACACCGTCGTAAACAGCCAATCAGAGAGCTTCATGAGGCATGCCAGATGAAGTTACCCATGTTACCTGTATCATCTCGCACAATAATACCGAATTTTTTTTCAATATTCTTGATGAAAACGTTAATTTATAACCACTACCAGGAAAAAAGTTTTATAATCAATGCTTTTAGGCAAGGTAGGTAAGGCCTACTAAAGTATTCTAATGATTCCCCACCGTTCGCAGCATGAGCCTCAGTGGCCGAGTGGTTTGCGTGGGTGGTTATCAAACGGAAGGCCGCGGGTTCGAGCCCGGTCATGACAGTTCTTCTTTTATTTTTTTTTAGTTCTTCTTTCACCTCCTTTTATTCTTCTTTTCGTCTTTTTATCAATATCGTGATATCGATCCGTGTGACTGTCGGAAAACGGGGAACTGCGTAATTCTATAGCCAATTTTTTTAAAAAAATTAGGGCCTCTGGCCCTATTATTTATAGGCCTAGGCCTATGAAAAATATTTTATCATCAGACAGCAGAGGCCAACATTTCATTATTAACTGTGAAAGATGGGATCACTGGACCCCGTCAAAGGAAAAAAATTACCCTGGCTAAAATATCATTTTAGATCTGCTGCCCACAGTCGCACTGTCCGAGTTACGGTGCAGAAATTATACATCACCGTCACGGTACGAATAATCATTCTCCACGCACTATTCCCACCGTGACGGTGTAAATAAGAGCTATTCCTGCACTATTCACACCGTCACGGTACGAATAAGAACCGGCGGCGCACTATTCACAGCGTCACGGTACGAATAAGAACCGACGGCGCACTATTCACACCGTCACGGTACGAATAAGATCTGGTTTGGCGTTATTTGCACCGTCACGGTACGAATAGCCCCGGCCATAGTGTATTGGGTCATATCTGAACAAAATCACCAATTATATTGCCAAACCTGACTTAATTAGAATGATTAACCATCGTGAATCCTTTCATGTGTCCTTTTTGTCTCATACTAGGGTTGGTATTCCAAACGACTGAAAAATTGGCATGAATTAAGAAAAAACTTAGATACAAAACTCCGTCCAAATGTCACCAAACCTCATGTACAGTTGGGGTCAGAAGTTTACATACACTTTGGTAAAAAATATTCAACTCAAATTTTCAAAAGGTTTTATTGTTCTTTCAAAAACTTTTTTCATGGGGAATTATACTTAAGATGTCTACTTTATTTTCTTGCTTCATTCATTGATTACAGTTTCTTTATTTCAGAATTACATGTATGTAACATAGTTTGTTCGATCTCAGAAATACAGTGGCTCAAAAGTTTACATACACCTAGTCAAACTCTAAAAACACAACCTCGAATCTTCGAAAAATTGATGACCAGTACCTCACAGTCATTTTACTGAGGCCTAAAAAAAAAAAGGTGTGGTTCCGGTAACGAGGTCTCCTTCAGTAAGGGTCGGTCGGGAGGGATTTTTTTTTATTTTGCTCTGCTTTTTTACTCCTGACCTTAGCATTTTATATTGCATGTAGGTGTAAATACCACTTTCTGGTGGAGGCCATATATATCAATCTGAATGCTACCACTGAGGTTGACAAGAAACACCTTCAGTTCTTCTCGGACATCATCGGAAGAGTTCGTCAGTAGGTTATTTATAGCACAGAGAGCACATGGGTTTTGTTTATGGTCGAAAATGGTCAAATTGGAAAGGAGCATCAATACAAAGAATCAGCATTTTGGAGGAAGGTTCTGCGGTCTGACATAATGAAAATGGAGCACTTTGGTCGTAATGACCAGAAGAACCACCGGACATGAACAGGGCGAGGCCTTCAACCCAACGAACACCATCTCGACCGTCAAGCGTGGTGGTGGTAGCATCATGCTTTGGGGCTGCTTTGCTGCAACCGGCACGGGGAGACTCCAGAAGGTCAATGGGATCATGAAGAAAAAGGATTACTTCAAGATTCTTGATGACAACATCAAGGCCTCTGCCAAATCATTGAAGCTAGGGCGGGATTGGAACATTCAATCAGACAACAGTCCTAAGCACAGAGCAAAAGTAGTCGACAAATGGTTTGAAGACAACAGGGGAAGGTTTTGGAGTGATTTTCGTGAAGTCCGGACTGAAATCTAATTGAAAACTTTTTAGATGAGCTTAACAGATGAGTCAGAGCAAGAAACCAACAAATTTGACTGAGTTACATAACTACGGTACTGTCAAGAGGAATGGGCCCAAATTCCCCAAGAGTATCGGGAGACACTTGTGGATGGTTGTTCTAGATGTCCGAGTCAGGTTCTGCAGTAAAAGGCAATGCTACAAGTACTAATGTATAGTGTATTTAAACTTTTGAGCCACTGTATTTCTGAGATCGAACAAACTATGTTACATAATTCTGAAATAAAGAAACTGTAATCAATGAATGAAGCAAGAAAATAAAGTAGACATCTTAAGTATAATTCCCCATGAAAAAAGTTTTTGAAAGAACAATAAAACCTTTTGAAAATTTGAGTTGAATATTTTTTACCAAAGTGTATGTAAACTTCTGACCCCAACTGTAAACAAGTCTTGAACTCGTAGCTGGCATAGGACTCAAGGTCACGTGACTGGGTGTAGTCGATGCCAACATACTGTATCACTGCATTGCGTGAGACTCGTTGCTCATGTTGCTGTCATTATCATGGCGTGTCATCGGCCTATATTTGGATTGGAAAAGCGGATTTCAAATTCGATTTGGGAAGTAAATAAGGATGAAATTTTACTGAATTCACTTGGATATGGTGTACTGAGGGCAGCTGAACAATACTGGGTCGGGATACAATATTGTGGATCTTTTTCCTGGTTTGTGAATTAACAGTGCCCGCCTCGAATTCGGGGCCATGTGGAGGGATCCACAGGGAATGTATTGGGCAAGCTGAGACTCTGTATGCGCGCTATGTAAATGTCAGTTTGTAAAAGCAAAAGCACAGCATCAGAGTCCCAGTTACTGAGACTAAGAGTGAGAGTGTGAAAAATGGGCAAATAATTGGGCATAGCTTGGAGGAATTATATACTGTCAGTATTCCTCCAAGGGATACATGTAGCTACTACGGTAATAGCTAGGTTGGGTAGTCATGAGGTAGCTAAGCTAGCCATCCAGCATACCATAGGCCCTAATTTTTTAAAGAAATAAAATAGCCCCCCCCCCCCCTCCAAACGCCTGTGTCTCGAAATGTTTTGGTCCTTGTCTTTCAGGTTGCCAGGTTATTAGGTCTGTGTCCACGAGTAACTCAAACCCGTAGTATCAAACTAGATAAAAGAGGGCAAGATGCTATCATCGCTCTTGGCCTGTACCTCCTTGAATCTGGCCTTCAGGTATGTAAGGATCTAGCACGGATTTGTCTGCCTTTTCACAACCTTGACATTGAAAAGACTACATATAACATTTGGTCTTTGAATTCATAGCAAAAGCACGTTCATTTTCAGTATCATGAGAAGATTCTGGAGTACTTGTTGAGTGTTCTGAAGGCTCTGCCAAAGGCTCAATGGATTGAAGCTTCTAAGTTAGAGAGTAAAGACAGTAAGTTGGCTATAAGTGGGTGGAATGAAATGTTTCATAGTCGGCGGCCCCTTCATCATGAACTGGTCTTGGATATCGTTTGAAGTTCCTTTCTTGAGTCATAGATGTATGTCCTAATGAGGAGTTGGACAGAAATGATGTTGACTTAGGAAATCTCCTTCTTCATCTTGTTTGCGAAGGTAATATGCCACAGACATAAGTGGTTGGTTGTGTGAAATCCAACCTGCTGATTTCTAGGGACTTTGTGGTGTTCACACAATACAAACCATTTGTATTATATGAACATGCAAACAACTACTTATTTCTTTACAGAGTTGCCTGTTAGTGAATGCTTCACATTTTGCCTGTGTACATTATTGTCAGATGTTGCTAGGGACAACCAAGAACTTCAGGAAAAAGTAAGCTACTTTCCTCCTCATCCCTTCAGTGAATTACCTGATGAAGAATCATGTATCTTTTAGTGGGTATTTGAAATGCAAGAGGTGTCTAAATGGTCCCCTGTGGGAAGGTTCTACTGCTTGCTTCTTTTGGATGGAAGCCATTCATACTATCTGTGACATAAGTTTGTGCCACCTGTGATGACTTACCATCCTGTTAGGGATTCCCAACTAGATTTCTAACCAATGACTCGGTGCTCTTGTCTTTCCAGATTGTTACAGCTCAGTTGGAAACCTTCCAGACGTTAGCGAGAATACTTCAGAGTCCCAATGATGTCTCAAAACGTAAGCAGCTTTTGGGCTTAAAATGAGAAACATACAAGGCACCTTGATCATATTTTGCTGAAGCACTGTTTCAATTTTCAGTCCCAATTACAGCAGTTGTTCAAACGAGTATTAACCATTGCATGATAGTGGTATAGAACTTCACCAATATTGACTCTTGACGTAATTACTTATCATTTCATTTTTATCCCTGCAGAAAATCTCTGCCGCTCCATTGTGCCAGAGTTAATTGGCATGGCAAGATCTCTTGGACGGACAAAAGATGACAAGACACCCCTCATCTGCCATATCTTTCCGGTTCCGGTCAGTCCCACTCCAGTTATTGTTGAAGAGAACAAGAAGGCACACAGTTCAAAGAGGGCATTTGCTACATTTCGGTCAATCATTCCAAGGTCCTTGTCGTATAACATATTGACAGAGGCAACCCAGAGCAATGACAGTTTAGATGTTGTCCGTGGTTTGAGGCAGAAATCCCCATCACCAGGTAAAGTAGATGTAGCCACATCATTTGCCTTCAGATCCAAAGTTGTGTTAAATAGACTGCTCCTGCATGTGTTTCAACTTTGGCCTTAACATTGTATTGGAACATCCTGCCAATAAATTGACATCACATGAACACTTGGTGATTGCTTAATCCATAAAATACCGGTAATAAAAACTGGCTTATAACGGTTCCATTTCAGGTGAAGTTAGTGATCACTCTGCCAATAACCCCGAAGATGACCCTGAATTTGTCGACCCAAGACATCACTTTTTCAACCAGATTGGATCAACATTCACCAGAATGAAACTTCTTGGACTTGATCCAGTACAACAGAAAACTCGCTTGAAATTCTCACTGACACAGTTACAGATTGTACTCCATGTGGTAAGTGCCACTTGCTGGCGATGTCTGCAGATTTGAAAACTAAAGTTGTTTTCGAGAAGTAGTACCGGGTAAACAAATGTCAAACCCTGCAATCGAAATGTAATCAGGAGAACAGAATATTTAATGTTAGCAGAGTGGCTGCCGTGGCTTCTCAGGTACATTCAAAATTATTCGATAACAGACTGTCTAAGATGCCACTGTATTATTTCAGGCCAAGAATATCATCACGAAGGAGAGGCTTAGAGTCCTTGACCAGACATCTGGAGATTTTTTCTTGGTATGTACTGTAGGAATAACATAACGTTGCAGAAGTCAATATAATATAGCAATGTACTAGTATCTGTACTCACATTTTGTCATTCCTCCTTTGAACTCTTGATTAAACTTTTTCAATTTCAGACTGAGAGGCCCCATCGTTTCCCATACAAAAGTTTCAGTGAAACCATAGAACTTGTACTTCTTACATTGTTACGGGATCTTCTCAATCATCAGAGTGGTAAGTTGTAATAGGTTTGTTATTACCGGTAATGAGTATATTTTGCTTACTGGAAAGAACTCCAAGGCATGTGAGAAAAAAGGTACCTGGACATCCATCTGGACATTGATTTCTTCACTCCAAAAGGACACCTTTCTTTGCAGATCTCTCCCTTACATTCACAAAAGATGTTCAAGAGTTCGTGAAAAACTTGTACATGACGGGACAGACTGAGTTGGCTAACAAAAATTACGAAGAAGGTGAAAGAATGGAGAGGCGTGGTGAGGTCAACCCATTTGCTTTGAGCGTCGCTTCCAATGCAGCGTGCATTGAGTTGCTTTTCTGGGCAATCACGGAAGAGTCGGATGCGGAGAGTCTCTGCAGTCGCCTGACGGAGAGGATCAACACTGGACCTGAGCGTCGACTGCTCATGGCCCATCATCCACTTCTTATGGTATCACTTGAGGTTAGTGTAACCAAAAAATCATTAGTGAGATTTGAGGCCTCGTCTTATTTGGTATTGTAAACAATCTGTAAACAGTCCAGAGAGCAGATAGACTCAAAACCTGGCCAAAGGATTGGTACAAACGAATACCCGATTGTCTCACTGAACTGTGGTTATGGGACGAGATGCACTTTTCTTGCCTTGTAGCTTACTTACCATGCTCATATGCATGTAACCTATGATTGATTTCAGGCATTGGGCAAACTTGCTGAGAAGTTTCCCAACCTAGCATCACCCATGGTGGAAGCTTTGAGGGATTTCTTGGTGAATCCTTCTCCCATTCTCAACAAACTCAACAAGTATGCCTCGGCAAACACAACCAATGTTGGTTCATTCACGATCTCAGTCACGGATGAATCACACCGGACAGGAAGCAAACAAGTGGTCAAGTCAAAAATGGCACTGGCGTTTGAGAATTTCAGGGACACAGCCATTGAGAATATCTGCAGGTAGGCAGCCCGTGGAAATAGACTTATCGTCATTGAATTTTTCATCTGAAACTCTCTTCTTGTTGGAAATAAGTGTGTATGAATTGTCCTATGTTTGATGTTTCAGAGCTCTGAAGTCCGGTCTGAAGGTTGACCCTGACTGTGTGCAAGCATTCCTCGCCTCGCTGTCCAATCGGTGCTACACCGCAGAAATGAGTGACAGGTCAGTACACATCGCATGTCATGAATTACATATTGTGCTCGTTTACTAGGTGTTTACAAGACCAAACTCAAAATACTTTAGAAATGCATGGACCAGTAGCAGCTGTTTCGCATAGTTTATTTCTCAGTCTCTGAACCATTCCATGTAGACCAAGCTTCATTGCTGAAAAGTTAGCCATTACTGAGATACATTTGTCCATCTATCCCCACTGTTGAAATGTATATTTCCTGCTTGCCATCTTATTTTTGTGAAGTTCCGCAGTTAAAAATTAAATGCATATTTTCCTTCTTTTTGTTCCATCAGGTATGTTTCTCTTAAAATTGCATGCAATCGTGTACTCTTATGCTTTTATTTTCTGCGCCCCCTAGTGAATTGTTGAAACGTCTGCGCAACTCTACAGTCATGATCATCAAGACGAGACTGCTAAGTGCCCTGCACGCAGTCAGGGAAAAGAACGGGACGTTGAGCAAAGGGACAGTCAACGAAATCAAAAGGCATGGTTTGCACTGACTATTGCAAAACTGTAGCCTAATTCCAGCTTACAACTGAATCTGACTGGTCTGATTAGGAAATTTCAGTATTTCTGTTGACAAGTGAAAAGGTGTACACTTATCGGGTAGGAGTCCTGGGTTACTGATGCCTTCCTCATGCAACTCATAATATTCAGTTGAGGTAAGGTCGTAGCACAATATGTTTGACTATCATAAGGAGATGCAGATAAGGAAAATCCCCATGTAAACCTGTATAAAGCTTTAAAGTCCGTGGGCCTTGTCTACTTGTGCACTTTTCTGATCTTGCACCCATTTGATAACTTCGTTTTTGGCTACCTCTGTCCTCAGGCTCTTCACCAGTTCCTGCACATGTATTCAATTGCTTTGCCTCCTGTGTGTATGCAGGTACCAGCATTGTCTAATCTGTCCATCTGCTCAATGCCTCAGCAACACAATGAGTTTGGACCATTAAAAATCTTCATAAAACACCCAAATGTTACATTCCCAATCAGACCAGTCAGTGACCAGCTTTAGTCTATCATAATTCTAATATTCCACTAACTTTTTCAGCAAATGGTCTTTCAGTCTCAGTTCACATGAAATATATATAAATATATAATAAGCTTTTTCAAATTCCAGCTTCACTCCAGTGTGTTTTTATACGTGCTTAAGATTTCTTAGTCATTCACTAATTCTTTTTTTCACATTTTCACCATTCTTTCATGTCAGTTGTGCTACTTCAAAGGAGAATTACGTACATGTATATTGATGTCTTTTGTGACATCTTTACATGAACCTGTCATTGTCTTTTTCTTGAGGTGTATACTGAAGAAGTCCTCATTGTCTTAGGTGGCTTTATTAACTTTAGGTGATTGTAACTGGTAGAGGGTGGGTACAATTAATTCACCTTGGCTGTCAAGAAGGAAAAATGCCAAATAAATAACAATACCTGCCCAATACAGTATCCTAATTAATACTTTTCCCCTAACATGAACAATTTAGGTGTGCTAGGGCTGCTTACAATTCTAACAATAATCCTTCCTCCTTAATCTCCAGATAGTGCAAGGGAACAAATCGTGCATCTGCATGCCACTTCTACTTTTGGTGATCAGGATATTCATATTGGTTGATAAAAGAAGACCATGGTTAATTAAAGATTTGCCCTTAATTTGCACTGCTGCAGTTCTCTGCTCCACAGAATAAGTGTTATTTCACATGATCACTGTAAGGTAGAACCTTTTTAACTGCAGAGTGGTGTGTTTCCAGGAGCCATCTGGTGCACTACAACTAATTTTGCCTGTAACTCTCAGTATTTCAACTTATGCCATTGCATTATAGGGAATCGACGCTGATCTCAACCAACACTATTTTGACATGTCTTAGGTGGCTTTATTAACTTTAGGTGATTGTAACTGGTAGAGGGTGGGTACAATTAATTCACCTTGGCTGTCAAGAAGGAAAAATGCCAAATAAGTAACAATACGTGCCCAATACAGTATCCTAATTAATACTTTTCCCCTAACATGAACAACTTAGGTGTGCTAGGGCTGCTTACAATTCTAACAATAATCCTTCCTCCTTTATCTCCAGATAGTGCAAGGGAACAAATCATGCATCTGAATGCCACATCTACTTTTGGTGATCAGGATATTCATATTGGTTGATAAAAGAAGACCATGGTTAATTAAAGATTTGCCCTTAATTTGCACTGCTGCAGTTCTCTGCTCCACAGAATAAGTGTTATTTCACATGATCCACTGTAAGGTAGAACCCTTTAAACTGCAGAGTGGTGTGTTTCCAGGAGCCATCTGGTGCATTACAACTAATTTTGCCTGTAACTCTCAGTATTTCAACTTATGCCATTGCATTATAGGGAATCGACGCTGATCTCAACCAACACTATTTTGACCCTCGGTCACGTGGCTGTAGCCTTGAAAGATGTGCCAAAAACTGTGGAATCAGTGCTACAGATATTCCAGCAAAGGTTTTGTTGTCCACCATCACCATTGGATGTCTTGATTATAGACCAGTTGGGGTGTATGATCATAGCACAGTGTGTAAGTACTGCTTATGTGTTCAATTCACAGATGTAGATGAATCTTGTTGACCTTCGCAAAGAGAAGGCGAGCACAAAAATCGACACACAATATGATAATGTATATAAAGTCCATTTCCAGAATATTTGCAAATTTTCGACCCCAACCGGGGTCTTCAGTTTAGTCTCAGGAGTTGTCTCTTTTGATGTGAAATTTGAGAGTGATTTTGTTCAACAGTGACGAATGGTTGTGACTGACTGTTCTGACTGAATAACTCTCTCTTCCAGCCTACTATTCAACAAGAGATTATGTCCATGTTCAATCTCGTCAGTATAACAAGCAGTTCAGCATACTGTCGGGCAGGTGACCCAAGTCATGGATACAGGTGAGAATGAGGTCTTGTCAGGAGTTCAAGAGGATGCGATCAGATCCTCCAGTGAAATGAGGAACAGAGTAGGGCCAGTGAAATAACTGGTTAATGCCTCAGGGAGTGAGAAGTGTGTGAAGTAGGATGTAGGCCTTGTTGCATGACTTAAATTCATTCAAAAGTCTACACTCAGTGCAAGTCTACATATATGCAATGCAACCAGAGTGACTAACTGTCACAATTCCTGATACGATGATGCTCATGAAGGTGTGTTTGTCATATTTCAGGCATGTTTCACTAGCGGTGATCAATGCATATGCAAACATCGCAGCCAACATCCAAGGCGAGGAACAGATGACAGACCTGTTGGTGCGAATGCTTGAACTGTTTGTGCAGTTAGGTCTGGAGGGAAAGAGGGCAAGTGAAAGGGCACCAGCTGCTCTGAAGGTAAATCTGTAATAATTGCCTTACAATCTGTAGATGTAAAACGAATTGTGCGAGAGTGTAACCAGTGCTTTGGCCACATGCTGGCATAGTCTCTTTTTGGAACTCAAGAGACCAAGATTGAAGTCAGATACGTCCAGACTTTGTTAGAACCATAAATGTGATTGGATGTCTGGTCGTCTTATCTTTCAGGCTAGTAGCAGCGCTGGTAACCTTGGTGTCTTGGTCCCTGTCATTGCCACAGTGAGTACATATGTTTGCCCAGCCTCTTTGAAGTAACAAACAGCTACATTGTATCTTGAAGTCTGAACTGAGATACATACTACATGTAAAACCAATAATCTAATGATTCAACTGATCTCAACGCCTTGCATCTTTTTCAGTTGACTCGACGCCTTCCGCCGATCAAGGACTGCAAGCCACGACTCATGAAACTCTTCCGTGACTTCTGGGCGTACTGTGTGGTGATGGGATTCACTGTGGAGGACTCCAGTAAGAATATACCCTCTTCTTTAGTGTCAGAAAAGCTCAGTGGGAAGAGGGATAAGCATCAGTTTAAGTTGATTTTGTTCTGATAATAACTTACATGTACAATAGTCGTATATACAGTACAGGTCACAATTGACATCCCTAAATTCGCGTAAGTTACGCGTACGTCACTCGTAACTTACGCAACAACTCACGAGCTATGTTACGCGTAACTTACGAGGTGAGTTACGCGAATTTCGCTAGCTACGCAGTGATTTACGAGGCGAGTTACGCGATTTTGACGAGTTACACAGTGAGTTACGCGAAACCAAAGCCGTGAGTTACGTGTAAGTTACGCGTAACTTACGAGTAACTTACGCGAAGCCGTAGGGATGTCAATTGTGACCTGTACTGTATATGATATGTGATTATGTAACTTTGATTTTGTGTGGACTATGATACCCATCCCGATGTCCAATGTGTTTGTGCCTCAACTTGGCTTGATTTGACCAGAATGGCTTCTCCTCAACCTGAACCTAATCTAAACACTGCATACATGTAAAAGCTCCATTCCCTATTACGGCTTTGTTATATTGCTTTCCCTGGCTGAGTCTGCATTTCAGGCCCCTGTGCTCATTGGGAGTTGAAACTGTCCTATAGGGCTCACTTCCAACTTACTATTACAAAATCATGCAAATGTGTCCCTTTGGCAGATATTTCTGAGATAGTTCGTTTGGTTGTGTATACCCCTCCAGTGCACCCCAGTGCATTTGGTCTCTCCAAAGTCAATTCTCCGCAGGCTTTGCACTCCTCGCACGTATGAGGAGTGATAATTTTCTGCACTCCTCCTAGAGTGAAGCTTTGCCCTTCTAATGACACATTATGGTTGCAGGCACAAAATCCAGGAAGTCCCCTATGGGTGAGTATGTGTATTTGTCATGTTACTGTATCCGTCATTTCCCCCACTATTCATCTTGCAGGGTCTTCACACCTGCTGTTTGGATGTCAACTTTACCGTTGTTGTTCTGTATCTGCTTTCAGAGCGCTTTTCAGATTTTTTGTTGTCATACAAAACCAAGTAGGCCCTAGTTGCGATGAACATGTCAGAATAGGCTGCAGTGTCTATATGGACTGCTCTTTCCTGCTGAGTTCTGCAGATACCCTGTTGAAGGGACTTTGTGTGGTATTACCAGTAGCAAATGGGGATTGGCACAGCAGAATCATCCATACTATGATATGGGTTACTATTAGTAAATCTTTAATGCAGTGTGTCAATTTTGGCCTGCAGTTACTCCTAGTTGGTTGCTGATGTCACTTATTATGGCTGGGAAGTTGAAATGATTGTGCCTGTCATGGAGTCATTTCAAAGCCATGCTAAACATAATGCAAAATGAATGTGTGTGGTGATAGATTCTGCTTGCCATATGCATTTTAGAGGAGGAATGTACACTCGCTTGAAGGCTCTAGATCTGGTGTCCTGTTCTGGTTGAGGGAACTAATGCATTATTTCAACGGATTTCAGGGCTCTGTTTATTCACCGATGTTCCATTTTACTCACTTTCAATTCAGCGACTTCTTACCTGTAAATTTTAATTCTTTTTATTCAAATTTGTATTCAATAATATCTGCCTTATACATATGGTTATAATACATGGTGCAAGGTTTCAAAGCTGACTCTCCATATTCTAAATATCTATTTTCCATTAGTAACTTGGTGTTGGTTCTTCCCAGTATGGCTTCAGTTCAATTCTTGGAAGCCCACCGCAGACGTTGTAGTTAAGTCCTCAATCAAGAAACCCAACCTCAGTACTGTAGCTTTTGTTCATGGGAGGACGCTTTCAGAGAAATTTTCTCATCATCAAATAATTGCCAGGATACGTGACAGTGTTAACTGAAAATCCAAATATTTGTTCACTTCCTTTTATTTTCTCTTTTATAACATGCTTTGTCTTATCATCCCTTACCTGTTCAGCTGTGTCGACAGGTAACAGTAATCATGAGGATTGACGCAGTCATATATCTTTTGAAAGCAATATTTTCCTTTGTGAAGCAAGAGTACCCTGTAATATCTGTTTCCTCCAATGGTAAACAAGCAGTACATGCACCCGTATATGGGCTTGTGATCAGAATAAAGTAAAAATTCTATCAACCAAGTGCACTGTGCGTAGTGTATCTATTGCTTAGGTCAAGCATGCTCTCGCAGTTTCTTGGTGGAGATCCTGCCTTTACTAAAGCAAGGAGGGCACAGAATATCACTACTTGTTATAGGATGGAAAATGTTGCTTTCATAAGTCCCATCTGTTCTTATTGCATTCAAGTATCCGTTAAATATCCGTACAGTTGAGGTCATATTTTATCCAGTGATTGAAAGTGGTGTAAAAGTAGAAATGGTCGTTTGAAGTATTGGTACACAATTGTTTTGTCAGTAACTTCTTATTACTGCACTAGAGGCCAGCATCTGATGAGATAAAGTTCCCCTGTGTATCTGCCTGTGTTAAACGTTCTGTGTAATCATCGTCAGGGCCAGATTCAATGGTGCTGTCAGATCTTCCTAACAGCATGCTCAGATCCTTGTGTTACATGTTTGTGCACAATCAAAAAAGCACAGCACCCTGTTGTTTCATTACTCATGTGTACGGGCCGCATGTTGTTTTGTGGTCATGGTCGTGCCAGGTGTTCTCAGAGTTTGTGAAATGTACTATCCTAGTTCTGATGATAGGCTAGAGAAATTGACTCGTCTGGTGTGGGCTCTTCTTTACACCAGATTTCACCAGTTGTCCATAATTTTGCAGAATTTTTTGCTCTTCAGGGGCTCTTTGCGACATCTTTCCTAGTTCACTCATTGCCCAAAACTTGCCACTGATATTTCATATTTTATGATGCAAAACAGTCAGAAAGTGCACGTACATGCTCATTCTTGATTCTTCTTGCAGGGATGTGGCCGCGGGAGTGGTATGAAGGAGTTTGTGAGATTGCCTGCAAGACCCCAGTGTTGATCTCCAAAGATGCTCATCTCAGATCCGAACTTCAGTACAACTCAGCCCTGAAGAATGACGGCATTGCACCTGTAAGTTGTGAGCAGATGTTATGAAGAAAATGAGTTCTCTGCTGTGTAGACTGACAGTATTGACCTGTTTCTAAAGTGCTGTTGTATGGCTTATTCCTGTGTTTGTCTTCTAGGCCGAGCTGAATGAGATACGACAGACTATCATACAGCTGTTAGAACATTCATCTGAAATTGTCACTATAGTCAACAAGATGACTTTTGCTCAGTGCACGTATCTCCTATCCGTGCTGAGACTTGAGACGTTATGGTAAGTTATGAATATCTGAAGTATTCTATTTATCTATTGTGAACTTTGGTTCGAGTGAGTAGGGAACATATTATGGATACCTTCCAATGAATGAGAAATTTGGTGCAGAGTAAGGTGCAATTCTTTCACGCTTCGTAGTGCATGACGTGAATGGAAAGACGTTGACAGTCATTTAAGGGTCAGAAAACTACGTTGTCACTTACTTATTTTATGACAAATCATCATTTGTACCTTTGATATTTCAGTGTGACGCATTCCAAAGATTCCACAGCTTTCCATCGGTTGTTTTCGTACCTGGAGGATAATACTATCTTCAAAGATAAAGTTGGCATGTGGGTGTGTCTTGCTTCCGTTGGAGATCAGACATTCAAGAGGTTTCTGGACAGAATGGACGAAAAGGTGAATGAATTGCTCTTGTACCTCTTAAAGAAACTGGTGATGGGATTTGATCCGACTTCTGTCCCCTTGCCCCAGAATGATAACGATGAATTCCTGGTACTTTTCAGGCTAAAACAACATCCATTGATGGCAGTCTTGATATTCATGCCCAGTTTCTCCTGGTCAAGTTCAATCATGTCCACAAAAGAATAAGACGAGTGGCTGACAAGTTTCTCTCAAAGCTTGTGGACAGGTTTGTAGTTCCCAGTTTAATTTCACCTTAATAACCCGTTACTATTTCATGATCACCAACAAGAAGAATGTATTCATGATGACATTTGCAATTGTAGGTAGTGTTATTTCACAGGTCTGGTTCTAAGGAATAAGACAAGATCGTTTCATTTTCAGATTTCCACATTTGCTCTGGAGTGGAAAGGTTCTTAGGACGATGCTGGATATTCTGCAGAATTTGTCACATGGCCTTGAGGAGGTAAATATTCAAAAACCAGGTGTTTCTTTGCCATTGAGCCAATAGATTGCACTTCGTTATTTGCACAACAGACATCTCTTTTTGTGTATCTCTGAATATACCATGTAATGGATCTTGTCAGTGTCAACTCAATATCTCACTTGCAGGATCCGAATCTGAAGGCTCCAGTCTTCGACATTCCCGGTGTTGCTGACAAGTTGACTGTCATGGACTCAATGACAGACAGAGAGGTAGGTGATACTGTCGAGCTTCTAGAGGGTGCATCTATTTTGCGGTGTCCTTTTTCGTTCATTCCTCTTGGAGCACAATCTGGGAACTTCTTTTTCTGTTTCAGAGTATCGTGCGGGATTTTGCTGCAAGAAGTCAAGGCATTTTACAGGAGGCCATGAAATGGGCTCCAAATGCAACCCGGTCCCATCTGATTGAATATCTTTTGGAGATGCAAAACTCCTCTGAGGGCCTCCTGCAGCACACTGGTCTTGCTTTGGCAACTGAGAGTGTGCTCAACTATGCTGGCTACAATCAGTTGGCTAAGCCATTAGGGGTGAGTACTAATGCCGTTGTCACTGATTTCAGAGAATGACACACTAAGACACCCCAAATTCCCTAAGTGTACTTGCCATCTTTGTTAATCCCATGTACCGGGGTATTCAAAGTTTAATTCAGATGTTTCTTTGCCTTTGTCAGATGGGAACTCTTGATCGGCGACCACGGTGCGTGAAGAATGACTCGTCGAACTTCATGGCACAGTTGAGCATGAGAAGTCGTTACATGGGTCAGGTGAACGGCATGATGGCGGTGTACGGAGGCGATGAGGAGGGCCTTGTACGCATATTGTTGACCGATATTGACAAGGCTTGTAAAGCAGCAGGTGAGTGTCCTTCAGTATCTCCATGCAGACTAATTTGCTCTTCCATTTAGGTTGTTTCCTGGTGTAAGTGCAAATGATATGGAGGTTAATTTTCAATGGGTGTAGTTTCTGAAATGGCTGTCAATTCACACACTGCTAGTGACATGCATGATCCTAAGTAATCGCTGTTTGAATGACTGTTTCAGATCCTGATAAGTTCAGAGAGGCCCTGTTCCGATCCTGTGCCCTCCTCATCCTCCTTGATGGAACACATCGCCAGCTTCTCCATGGGATGTGCTGGTCGCCAATAAAATTCTTTCACGAGAAGTCCATGGAGAGTGCTGTGGCATGCTGGGAGTGGCTACTTGCGGCGAGGCCTGACATGAGTCTACCGGTGAGTTTCCCTCACAACAACTGTTATGTCCAGTTCCCAGGAAACATGACTTTAAGTACCATTTCATGGATTCCAATGAAAAATCTCCTCTGTTTCTGTTTTCAGTTCATGCAAGAAATGGCAGCGGCTTGGCAAATGACTATTGACATGAGACTTGGTGTATTTGCAAAGGATGAACCAGAAATATGTCCGTTGGCTGCATCCGAGTCGAACATCCCCAAACCGACACCACCCTATGTAGCTCCACACCAGATATGGACTAAGGTACAACCTGGCATACTTCATTCATCTTAGACGCATCTTTCCCGCTCTCCCAATGTGGCCTCCGTACAAGTGAACCTTTTGTGATTATCCTGTTTCTTTTTTGAACAGTTCCTTGCAGAGAGAATTGAAATTGCCAAATACTGCAGTAAAGACCAGGTGGAGATTTTTGCCTCGTTGCTTCACAAGAGTTTATCCATAAGTGTTGGGAAACCGCACTGTATCATGTCACGACATATTGCTGCTCTCGGACCACGCATCAGGTAAGAATTCTTTCTAGTTTCATTCTCCTCTCGCTTGGTAAAATGAACATCTTGAGCCGAGCCTGCTGCAAAAACATTTCTGAAAATGAGCTGTGGACTCGTGCAAGTGTGCTAGGAATTGATTCATTCACTTGTAGGATTCCATTCTTGAATATCAGAAGAGACGAATATGCCTAGCATCAATCTTTATTCTTGCCTTATATCCTCAGGTTGCTGACGATGGGTCTGTCCCTGTTACAAGGAGATATCCTACCCAATACAACCAGCAAGACTGTCCTGCGAAGTCGTGTCTACGCAGCAACTTTGGATTACTTCAGTGTACCACCAACGTACCCAACACAGAAAGGAGCTGAACTGAGAGAAGATACCATCCTCTTGATCAAATTTTGGCAAACGATGCACTCGGATAAGAAGTACTTGAGATCAAACACAATCTCCGTTGGAGGTACATGTATGTTTTAAATCTTATAACCAAAATCTGGATGTTGTGGTGAGGTGACTAACGTTAAGTGTTAAAGTAGAAGGTTGTGCCTGAGGGCCTTTGCAAGATGTGTAGTGGATCACCCAGATTACTCATTCTTACCGTCTATACTGAGTTATATTGAACCCATATCCCTATAATACTCTTACTTCATTTTGAACCACCAAGGGTTAACATTGCTACTCTGCCTCCTTTGGAGTGGAGTCCAAAGGTGAAGGGACCAGAGGCTGTGATATTTCAAGATGTTTTACTTCGAATGAGTTGCATTTATACCTTGTTTGCAGATTCCAGTGACTTTGGCCCCAACACGTTGAGCACCATGACACCAGATCTACGATCAAGTGGCGAGTTCCGTCAGCCAGGCGCTCCGCCTCAGGGCTGGATGAATACAATGCCACTGAGCAGCAACATGTCGACGATTTCCAAACGCTCATCTGGTAAGTAAATATACAAATTCACAATTATGCTCATTTTTGACCAAGATTATAAACATTCATTAGACTGCTACATGTATATGCATGAATGATCAGCTTGAATTCCAGGAGCCTCTTTCATAAAGTGACTGTAAGCTAATGGTACCTTTAACCAAATGGAAAATGCATTGAGTTAATAGTACCATTAGCTTAAAGTCACTTTATGAAACAGGTCATACTGTAACATCTAACTGTATAGAATAGCCTGAAAATTGGAGTCTGTACAGATTTTTCACCGTAACATTGAATGCTTCAAGATATTTTAACTCATTGAATGCCATTAACAAGGGCTGTCTGTGAGGTATTTCTCCAAAGTGCTGGTGATTTGAGAAAATGTTGCTCATGGAAAACGTCTAAAGCATATTCCTTTGAATGTTTTCACACTTTTCATCTCATTTGATAAGTTGGAAATCAGTGATACTAAGACAGTGCGTGTTACATTATTATGTAACCGGGTATAGATATACTTTGTATGAGAGAATCTGTAGGATTTTCCAGTCTCAAGTATAACCTTGGTACTTTCTTCTTTGCAATCACTTGAAGAAGACCCTCGTAAGTTATTAATGTGTGGGTCAAAATTGTGTGTACCCCCTAAGTAGCTAACTGTGAATTGTTTTGTTGTGTGCTGCATATCGATTGGAAAGTTTATCTACCCATCCGTGTAAATTCCAGGAGTCTGTCCTGCAGAATCTATCATTTGGTCCAGAAAGCTCTCTTGTAAGCAGAATTGCAACGCCAGCAGCTGCATCTCAATATTTAGTACATGTATAACATAAACCCTCAAAATAAATTTGTACATGTATTTTGGGTCCCAAATCAGGTTTTATAGTGATGCTGTCCCCAGATGCTGAACCGTGTCTGATGGATGGGGGGACCTTGGTTGAAAAGAAAGCTTCGGTGATGTCGTGTAGCTGTACTGATGTTGACGTGTTTGTTTCCTCCCGCAGGCACTCCCGCTATCTTCATTGAGGAGGTCGACGGACCCTGTCCCAACACCCCAGGTTTTATTACCAATTCTTGTTCTTACTCTTTTTACATTAGGAAGTTCGTCTAGTGCAGGTTACACTTCGCATTGTCCCACGTCATAGCCATTTTGTTCAACTCTCATCTTGCGCAGCAGTATTACTGTTTTTGTTGTATTTCTAGTACATTTGAGGGGATGGGAATGTTTCAGTGATCTTTGAAATTCATCCCCTTGCCTCTTGCCTCCCACAGTTTTAAATCATGGTTCTTTATCGTACTAATTTTTCATTGAATTCCTTTCTGATTACTAACCAAAATACACTGCACTATATGTGCAGAGTGACAAGGTAGAATGTCAGGGCTTTTTGGATCAAAAATCAAGAAGGACGTGGCCTTCTTTGAGGCAGCAGCTCAGTGGGACAGGTCCCTTATGTGACAGAGGAGGTGGCTCTATGTATAAAAAGGGCTAACACTGGTACCGGTACATTGGTGGAAGTCAAAGTGTGGGTTATTTCATCCTTGTGGAGGATTAGACGCTCATGACATTCAAAGTAATTGACTCTGCTTTCAGAACGAGGATTTTTTTGAGCTGTTTTGTTTCTAAGCGGAGAAAATCTAGTGTATTGTCGAACGGAATCTGATCACTGCTTTGTAATGTAAACCATGTTTTAGAGGATCTGATGAATTCACAGAGCTTTCCGTATCCGTCTGCTTCCTTCAAATATTGCGTCGTCTATCACTCAAGATTTTCCTTTGGTGACCAGCTAGGGTTTGTTTCAAGTTTTGTAGCTAGATTATATCCCTGTCCAGTGGTATTTGACCTGTTATTAGATAGTTTGCATGATTGTTGTTGGTTATATCACCCGTCATACGATTTACGTCATCTCTGTGAGGGCAATTCAAAGGTGGGGAAATGAGTGGCACAGTTGAAGTGTCTGTGCATGACACCTTTGAGTGTGTGGGTTCAAGTCCTGGTGACATCTGCTCTTCACAGGTTCAGGTGTGAGAGAGGGTGTTTCTTACTTGCCATACAAGTTTGCATGAATCAGGTTTCCCTCCTGTGTTTGATGCATATCGGTATTAAAATCACCAAATGTTCAAAAATTTGATCATCAATTTACAAGTTGCTGACAGACAAGTAAAAAATTCCTCTCAACAGGTTCACATGTATTGTTTCTTGCAGTATCTGACATCGAGTGTTCTTCAAAATGAAATTTATACATTTCAATTTCTTATTTCTGGAATTGTGTTGTTTTCTTACAGCTTACTAGAGATTTGTTGCACGGCCTGGTGTCAAAAGGGCTTCTAGATGCATTCTCACATGTCAGACTAATCCTTGTTATCTTACAGGGTCCCCAACAAAACTCTCCTCCAGTCTTGACCGTAAAAGTTTAAAAATCCATGGCCACCACCATCATCATCATCGTAGTCATGCCAGCCAGCATGGAGTTGGTTACAACTACTATATCATGCATACACGCAGCCTGCCCCAATCAGGTGCAGGCAGCCACCATGGTATCAGTAAAATTATGACTTTTTAGATGCTTTGTCGATATACGCATACCCTCACTATGGTGTGGGACCATTTGGGTACCGGTACATAGTGTAATCCATCTTGCAGTGCAGCTTTTAGCTGCCTATCCTTCAACCCTGATCTTATTTTCCTGTTTATTGTATATATCTCAGGAACTAAAGCTCTCAAATGAAGTGAGAAATGTAGCAGTTAAAATTGGCAGTTCCAGAATTCATTTGCAAACCTCTGCTTGCTATCCCTCATCGTGAAACTTATAGACTCTGTTTTGGGCTTAGCTGTTCCTTGCTAGCTTACCATGCCAAAAAGCCCATGGATGGTCCATCTATGGATGGAGTCGGTGAATCATTCTTCTTTTAGGCTGCCTTCAATGGTGCTATATTGGAGAATTATAGGCACCGTCCTTCGTGACAGTAACTGAATTGCTCTCTAATGACCACATCAGTCTGAAGGTATTAGAAAACCTGGAGTGGAACAGAGGATCAGACCAAGACTGTCAGCTGATTGAGGCCGCAAAGCTTTGCGCTGTTGCATTCATATACTGAATCCAGAGAAAGACTTCAGTCACAGGATGACCATTAATCATCATAGTCGCACCGCCAGTAGAGTTGTGAAATGAATAGTGCATTTCAGAATGATGTGTGAAATAGCTTCCATGATACCTGCAGGCTGAGAGCTGATCTTTTGTAGATGCATGATTAACTTTAATTTACTTAGTTGACCATCTTCCTTTCTTGTGTGTGTTTTATCTTGTCTTCACATTTGTCATTTCCATTTCAGGGACAAGAAAAAGTGTGGAAAGAAATGAATCATTTGTGAAGGATTACATGAAGAAGAGAAATCTGATTCTTCTGTTACTGGTAAGTAAGATGAGGTTTGAAATAAACCCTTAACCCTGAGCTGGCAATGACGAATGACTGTATCAGGCTGATAACCCCAATTTGGTCCAAGATCCAAAACAAGTGGTTTATTCCTTGTTTTTTCAGGCTAGTGAAGCAGAACGACTGGTGACGTGGCACAACCCCCTCGGGAATGCTGATCAGAGCATACCATTGGAGAGCACAATAGCAGCGTGGCGCAGTCAGCCAAGCATTGACAAACAATGGAAAGATAACACACAGCTGGCCTGGGACATAGCACCTGCGATGGCAGTTAGTCTCCCTGAAAGGTATGCCTCCTGAAGTAGCCTAACATATATTTGGTTTCCAAATACTACGCGATATCTGTTTGTATTTTTGGGGTTTGGGTCAGATGTCTAATGTTTTCTGCTGTTTGCTCCAGATTCCGCGGATCTGAGACCCTCAAACTGGAGGTGACACGTCTTGTGCGGCGGAACCCTGAAGCCGTGTCTCATCTTCCCCATGCATTACATTTCCTGGTGACACCTCATACTGTGGAGACAGATGCCCCAGAGGTAACCGATCACAAAGTTTGTCTTACTATCAAGAGAGGCAACTCAATTTTTGCCCGATTGGCTAGGCATACATTGTGGCTGGGATCGTTGCATGATAGATTGTTGTGCGTCACAGGAATATACCGTACATGCAGTTCAGATTTCTTTTAATTTCTATGTCTCATTTCAGCTGACCCACATGTTGACATGGTCGGCGGCCGCTCCAGTCGTGGCTCTTTCATATTTCTCCAGACAGTATCCCCCACATCCACTGACTGCACAGTATGCTGTCAAGGTGCTGAGGTCATATCCACCGGTACGTTGTTCTTGCTCAAATAACCTCTAGTATTTCAAGAAATTAATTTGCCAATACAGAATACACATGTACCAATGCACAGCTGATGTACATGGTTTGCACAGCAGTGTGGAGGAGGCTCTCTGCTTTCGTGCACTGGTCCATGCAGTACTACAATACTTCATCTCTAAAAATGTTGTATTACCTGTTTTATTTTAGGACGCTCTCTTGTTCTACATTCCACAACTGGTGCAGGCAATCCGATATGATACAGTAAGTGTCATGCAAAGATCTAATGATGCATTGATTCAATGCTACAACTTAGGTCTCAAGGCATTGCCCTCAATCAAATCTTCCATTTACACTTCAGCAATACCAGTTGCGCTGTCATACCAATTTTGCTCTTAAAGCCTCACAGTATTGAATTTTACGATATTTTCAAAGTGTTAGGAGACTGCAGGTAGGCCTATAGGTCTCACAGCCTCTTGCTTGAAGGTCCCCAAAATACTTGCCTGATGCATACTTCAAAGAATCAAGGCCTGGTTTTCAGCACACATTGAAAAAACTGCACGTAGATTTCTATGTAATCAGATAGACCATAGTACATTTTACACTCCACTAACGTCGGAGGACGTTAGCACTTTCTTAATTCAATACAGTGAGGCTTTAAAGTCGTGGTGTTACTGATGGTTTCAAAGTCAGAGTTCATGATGATAATTGTGAGAATCCCCAATTCCTATTCATTTCCTTGAAATCATAATGACAACAACATATTAATTTTTCAGATGGGCTACATGACAGAATTTATCCTTTACATAGCAGCGGAGTCGCAACTTCTTGCCCACCAGCTGGTCTGGAACATGAAAACAAACGTGTATCGGGATGAAGATGGATCACAGCTGGATGAGCAAATTGGAGAACACCTGCAGAATCTGATGGATCAGATGGTGAAGTCGCTCTCTGGGTCTGCATTGAACTTCAACAAGAGAGAGTTTGACTTTTTCGAGAAAATAACAGCAATATCTGGGGAAATTAAGCCATATCCCAAAGGTGCTGAAAGGAAGAAGGCATGCCTGAAGGCACTGAGTCAAATCAAGTTGGAACCTGGCTGTTATCTTCCATCGAATCCGGATTCTATTGTGATGGAGATTGACTACAAGTCTGGGACTCCAATGCAGAGGTAAGTACCGGTATCCAAATCTCACAGCTTTTGGCCTTGTGCCTCGTCACCAGACCCAGCGAATTTTCAGTACAACTGGAATTGGGATTTTCAAATCAAAACAGCTTTCACTTCACTTAACACACACTTGTACTCTTAACCTTTTACTTGAACTTTCAGTGCTGCCAAAGCTCCCTACCTCGCAAGGTTCAGGGTCAAACACTGTGGAGTGAGGGAAGTGGAAAAATTAGGGATGATGGACACGAAGGAAACCACACGAGCACTTGAACTGCATTCCGCCTCACAGTTAGTATGGCAGGCGTGTATCTTCAAAGTCGGTGATGATGTCCGTCAAGACATGCTCGCTCTCCAAGTCATTGCTCTCTTCAGGAATATATTCCAGTTGGTCGGTTTGGATCTGTACTTGTTTCCATATCGAGTTGTGGCAACATCCCCTGGGGTAAGTCAAATGATGAACACAGTTTGCAGTCTTTAATCAGTTGGTCCTTCATTCTTTTGAGTGTCTATTTCAAAAAATAATATTGGGTGTATTCTACATACCGGTAATCTGCTTGTGCACTTAGAAGAGAGGGATTCCCTGTGCATATTTATATGAATGTTCTCTTATTTCTAGTGTGGTGTCATTGAATGTGTGCCAAACAGCAAGTCTCGTGATCAGATTGGTCGCCAAACTGACGTTGGGATGTATGAATATTTCAAGACAAAGTATGGAGATGAGAGTACCCCAACTTTCCAAGCTGTAAGTATTGAGTACCAGGGCTGTGCTCAGTTAAATATGAAGTGGTGTGTGTCGAACACATCTATAACAGTATTTAGTCAAAATCCGGCAAATACTGTAACCTAATCAATAGCAAATCATTGAGATGAAATTGCAAATCATTCAGATGACAGTTCATATAGACTGGTAACTGTTATTTCATTTCCAGGCTCGGAGGAACTTCATAATGAGCATGGCGGCATACAGCGTGGTCAGCTACCTGCTCCAGATCAAAGACAGACACAATGGAAACATCATGTTGGATTCTGATGGGCATCTTATTCACATTGGTAAGAGGAAAATGGGGACCGTTTTGTGCTTTTGCTGACCTTTGCCATAGTTGTTAAGGAATTTTGCTTATGGTGCCAGGCTGTGAGCAATCACCCTGGTTGTGCATCACTCTGACTAACATCTGTATCATATTTTCCAGACTTCGGTTTCATGTTTGAGAGTTCCCCTGGTGGAAATTTGGGCTGGGAATCAGATATCAAACTGACAGCGGAAATGGCTATGATAATGGGAGGTCCCGACGCACCGCCCTATCAGTGGTTTCTGGAACTGTGTCTTCAGGCATACCTCGCAGTCAGGTAAGTCATCAGAGAACTGTACTTAAACTTTGACTTTAATTATCTTCAAAGATCACTTTCTTTAGTTTTTAACACTGAAACTCAGTGAATCCTTGTACTTCTTCCCCACAGAAAATACCAAGAGCCAATAGTCTCCCTTGTCTCCCTGATGTTGGACACAGGATTGCCATGTTTCCGCGGCCACACAATCAAGCAGCTTCGCGAACGCTTTGCACCTGGTCACAGTGAGAAACAAGCCGCCAGCTTCATGCATAAGGTGATTCAGAACAGCTCTATGAGCTGGTGGGGTAGAACGTATGATATCATGCAGTACCTACAGAATGGCATTCCTTATGCTTAGACGCTTCCAGACCTTGGGTAACTTCTGCACTAGGATACCCTTTGGAGCTCCCATATTTTGAGAATTTAGCCCCGTGAATGTACAGTAGAAGAGTTGTTTTTTTTTCATTAGACAGACTATGTACATAATGCAGTTCACAACTATAATTTTCTTGAATGTCGTCATAATTCAGGCCATGTGCTTTGTTCTCTGTGCACACGTCATGTGCCTTTGTACGTGATGGTGTATATTATGCCTATGTGATGGTATACATTAGAAGTGTATGTGATCGTACACATTACATGTACATGTAGGTGTGTTCCATGGTTACATTACGTGTAGGTGTGTTCCATGGTTGTTGTCAGTTAGAACAGTTTCAAAACTTTCATTTTCTCAGAGTTATATTTATTAAGTGGAAAGGTCATAGTTGTTTGCTAATTTGATATGAATTATGATTAAACAGTCGTGTGTGCCAAAACCTACAACAGTGAGTGAATAGCATGTCTGTGATATACAGTGAAACCACTAAACGTTCGATTTTACCCAAAATTTTCATGGCTTTCCTTACCAGCAAAACCCTGACATAGATATGTCTTTGTACATGCATCAGTGAGCTCATATTTTACGTTAAAAAAATCAAGTGTGAGAACGACCTACGGTACATGTATACAACCATAAATGTACAGTTCCTCTATAAACCGTGTGGATTGAAAGTGCAGTGTCTAGCTTGAACATGTAAATTTGTTGTATTACATGACGATGTACCGGTATTTAGAACCACAAGGTCTTGCCTGTAGGTCAGAGGTATGGGGATGCTCCCGCCAATGTCAAAGTCAAAAGATTGCAGACCACACACTTCTCTTTTGATGGATAGTCAACAACAGAGGATTAGCTCTCCTCCATTTTGTGTACTGCAGTTGTAAGCCTAAACTTTTTAATGTTGTTTCTGCCTTTCTGTGGTTATCAGGGTCAAGTGTGCAATCTAACATGTACCAGTGCGTAGTCACATGTGCTTGTATATAGGTGTATAGTGTACATATATGTATTTAATAAATATGGTTCAAGTGCATCTATATAATAAAACCAACAGGTGCCGATGCAGGCCTAGAAAATGCATTGTGTTCAGAGTGGTTCTACCAGAAATTTGAACGAATTGAAGCAAGGCTTTGGAGAAAAGGCAGGAATGTACCCTTCAGTGATGGAAAAGTGCTCATGCTGCTTTGAAAAGGGCAGAGAGAAGGAGGCCATGGTACTCTGTACATGTATGTATGTGTATATACTGTGGTGTCGGAGTTATGCCGGATTCGACTCCATATCCACCCATTGGTTCTGGGGAATTTGGGGTTGGGCCTGTGGACTGAAATTGTCGTGTGGGCGGATATGTATGATCCTGAGACATGCCCCGATACCAAATCATTTTTGTTTGGGCTATACCTTCCCTAAAAGTACGGCTAGGCCTGACCGCCCCCAGTCCGGCATAACTCCGACACCACAGTATATCTATTATTCTGGGCAAAGCACAGTGGTACAAAATGTTATCTTCCCACTTCTTGATCATGTTTTGAATAAGTTTGTTCCCTTTCTTGTTTTGCATGTTCCTCTGTTTGTAACTATGGATGTACGTGTATCAAATGACTGTGATCATGAGTTGTTGATAATGCTTAGCAAATTAGCATTAAATAGTTTTGTAAGGAAGTAATCTTGCCTCCGGTCTTGGTTTTTGTCTCACTCTCAGGCTGTCAAGTGCCCACAGAGCAATTTTTAGGGGGATTTTTGTTTGCTTTTAGGTGATTTTTAGGGTGATAATTAGGTTTTCAGCTAGATTTCCTGACAAAAAATGATTGGAATACAGTTGGGAACAATCCAATCTGACCGGAGTCGATGTAGCAATATAAAATGGAGACCAGCAACACCTTCAGCGACCATTGATGAAACTGACATGCACAATACTGAGGAACTGTACCTCTTATGAACTGACCATCAAATGCTGCAGTGACATTTTGATGTGTGGAGGTGGGGCCCCAGGAAAATTTTAGAAAAGTGCTTTTACGCCATTTCTCGGCATTTGAGAGCAAAATTGGACACTCTAGCCATGTACGGTAAGTGTGGTTCATTGGTTTATTGGACTTTGGCTCTTTTGGACTAAAGGCAGTAAAATGCTGAGCCCTATAACTTTATTTTTGACAAGCCAAATATTGGGGGGGGGGGAGGAATTTTTAGGATCAAGCTTTCAAATTTAGGAATTTTAGGGGCACTTGACAGCCTGCAGTGTTATTGTGTGTGACCAGAGTGGTTAAGGTATTCAAAAGTTATTACCGGTATGTGTAATGTCACGTTACAGTGGACACTCGGGTACGTTTTTGGATGCTACTACATTTTAATGTCATTTGGTTTGTCACGAGCTGTGCTCAGCAATTGCACTGCGTCAATACAGGTATTCTGGCTGTGATGAGCTGTGTCATATGCAGCAAAAGATTTAAAAGCAGAGGATGAAGAATAAAGTCAACAAAGATATGAATGGATATTCACATCCGACCACGTTTATTACAAATTGCGTGACAATTATGTCACAAAGGTGTACAACGTCAATGATCACAAAATGGTAAATGCATTTCTTTTAATAACCTGGAGCACTAAGTTGAAAGTTATCAACACTCGAACACAAGACTCAGTACAGGCAGGTCACAACACTACAGATTTTGAATGTACATGTACCGGTACACAGTACAACAAACTGACTTGAAAGGATAGATCAGTTAGAAGATAGTGTATGGGGAATTTGCAATAAAGCTGTACTCTAAATAGTACATGTAACACAAAATGCACTTGCATTTCTGAAATGTTTCCATGAATCCTTCCGTAATTTGTTCAAGTTCAATCAGATCCTGAATCTGACCCAGCACTCGATTCCCCTCCTGAAGACTGGGCCTCCTCATCTGATGCAGGCTGCAAAACAAAAGAGCAAAACATGAGCCCCCTCTGGATATCTAGCTACCGGTACGTGTAGGAACACTTCACTTCATTATGATGTAGTTTTGCATCATTGTGTCTAACTCTCCATGAGCAAACAGGCATTACTGATAAAAAACAGAACCACAGCATTCAGCACATCAGCCATTGCAAGACTTGATCATTTGAATAACAAGGCCGACATGCAGATGTGCATGTACACATACATCTTGCACAACATTCAACTATCAAATCATATAACGAACCTTTCGTTTCGCAGGTTTCTCTTTCTTTGCCTTCTTCTTGACTGGCCGATCGCTGTCCGACCCAGATTCAGATGTGGAGATGAACTCCTTGCTTTTGTAGTTCGACCCAGCACCTGCGTGACTCTCTTTCTTTGGACTCTTAGATGTCGGTGACTTCTTTTTTGTTGGTTTACTGCAAGAAACAAATGTACATGTATAACAGACTAACATTTTTTTGTCTTCTTATTTGATTTAGCATGCAAAACCAATAATTCCTGAAGATATAAGTTTCCTTTAAATATAATACCGGTAATTCAAATGACTCCCAACTCATCCGAATTTCTTACCTCTTCTTTGGAGAATCCTCATCCCCTTCAGACATGCCACCCTCAGCTGCTTTCTTTGCCTCATACTCCTTCATTGCAATCTTATACTCTTCCTTCGCCTCTTTTGCCATTGCCTCATATTTCTAAAACGAACATCAGATTGTCAAAGTGCAACCCACACACACTGGCGGTAGTCAATGACTCGTCTATAATGTGAATATAACCATCTACCAGCACTTCGGCTTATATGTTTTCCCCTAGGTCAGTTGACAAGACTACAGTTATCATGTAATTACCTCTTTAGTAGATGCTGTCACTTCCCTCCACATTTCACCAGCTTTCTTTGAAACATCAGTGACCGAGATCCCTGGATTTTCCTCCTTGATCTGTTCACGGTGGTCATTTAACCAGAGGAAGTAAGCAGACTGTGGTCGTTTTGGAGCATCGGCATCCCTCTTTGCCTTCTTCTTCTTCTTCTTTGTCTTCCTTTCCTTCTTTTCATGGTTTTCTGGCTGAAAGGCAGAGGAAATCGAAAAGATATAAACATTGTATCTGTCAGCATGTTCATTTCTGAGGTGAACAACCAGGCGAGCTTTTCTCCTCAGACCCAAGCCTTGACCATGCAGAGAATACTCCTATCGTCACAAATGCCACCAATGCTCACCACAGTTCTTGCTCTCTGTCTCTTCCTTTCTTTCTCTTTAGCCTTCTTCTCCTTTTTCTGTTGCCGTCTCTCTTTTTCCTCTTCGTCCACACTGGACCCGCCTGAACTACCTTCTTCTTCACTGCCAGAAGTTGTGGCAACATTACTGTCATACCTAGGATGGAGAACGCTTGGTTAGAAGCTCTAATACATACCGGTATATTTTTATGACTGGTCAGAATTTGCTGTTTCCAGATGACATAGAACAAGTTTTTCATCCTAAGAGAGAGGCAATATCAATGGAGGTATATGTACATGTAACAGTAAAGCTGTTCAGAACTTACTCTTCAGCAACATCACTTCCACTGCCTTCTGGTTTGAATGATTCATCAGAGCTGTCATCATCTTCATCATCCTCATCACGGAGCTTACCCTCGTGCTTCATCCTCTCAAGATAAGCATCATGGTCATCTTCATCCTCGCTACCACTCAGGTCCTCAGTGTACACACTTCCCTGAAAAGGTTGAAGTTGTATACATCAACTTACTCCATCTGACCTCAAGTTTTTCTTTGATCATATCAAATAAATCTGGCAAGTTCTCTGTGTGCTATATTATAATTCTACTTCAATGTCAGCACTAATACAGCAAGAAGAAATATCAATGAACAGATTTCATTCACACAGGCACAAAACTGAACCATCACTACAGGTCTTGTATGTCTAGCCATTAGATCTCTCAACTTACGATCTTTTTACTTCCGATATTCTTCACCCGGAGTTTCTTTCCTGACACAAAGTCATAGAGTTTGCCATACTCATCTCTGCAAAGGAAGAGAACTACTAAAACATTTTTAGTCTTAATGACTCCAATGTGAAACATGAGTCAGGACTAGAAGTCAATG
Source organism: Notospermus geniculatus (assembly GCA_002633025.1). NCBI lineage: Eukaryota > Metazoa > Nemertea > Pilidiophora > Heteronemertea > Lineidae > Notospermus > Notospermus geniculatus. The sequence goes on along the minus strand of NMRB01000002.1, from coordinate 335,922 downwards.
TTACAGGGCAAAGGCCAAACTTTTAACTAGACATTCTAGTGGACTTTCAACTGAGTCATCTAATTTATCAAACGTGGCAAATAAACATTACTCACTTTTCTATACTACTGAATGTATACATGGTTCCAGCCTGTGTTTCAATTTCAAAATCAAAGGAGCGAGAACTACCGGCACTGCGAGCGAAGTTGACGCTGCCGATTTCATCAAATCTGACATGAACTGATGGCTTGTGGACAAACATGAAGCCCTTCTCCAATGGGTACAGGTATCCAGAGCTGGCCTTGAATGAGCAGACAATGGCCTGGGTACCAGAATGGCTGAAAGGGGAAGAGAACCAATGAGAATTGATATGACTCACAGAATTTCTTTTCATTACCCGTATATACTCGCCTATTGGTCGACGTCGCGTATAAGTCGACCCCCGTATTTGGGGCCTCAAATCATTGTATTTTGTGTATACCCCGCGTATAGGTCGACCCCCTGACTATTGACTGTCAAAATCCCCAAATCCCTAAAACACATCAACAAATAACACTCGTTCGGCTTCGTCAGCTGTTCCTCACAGCTTGCAAACACA
>NMRB01000002.1:289610-331765 GCA_002633025.1 Notospermus geniculatus | reverse complement strand
GGTCCCGGGTTCGAATCCAGCCCGGGCCATATGGGATTTCATTCCCGGCTCTTCACGTCCGTCACATGGGACAGTAAGCCGTGGTACCTTGTACCTTGTATCTTTGCAAGGGCAAGTGAAATACCCCATCCAAGTGAGGAACATGAGTAGCTTGTGATGGCCTCCTCCGTACTTACCAGGGCCAATAATGCTATAGCGTCGGTCCTGACGGAAAAATGAAATACAAAATACAAAGTGAAGGTGACCAGACCAATCGAAATCTTGGTCCCACTCGCTGAGCCTAGGCCTACTCCCAGACCCAGCGTCAGCGTCAGTGTGTGTGTGGGGGGGGAGGGAGTAGGCCTACCGTAGGCCTATGCCATGATGCTACTAGGCCTACTAGCTGGTGGTAGGCCTAGGCTATGTTTTTCGTCAAAAATAAGCCAGGGCTCAGTCATGTCAGTGCATATTTAATGAAACATTAGGCCTACTGAATTGGGTCATGAAGACACGGCAGATATGATGATGATAATATTCATATTTGACTTTAAAACATGATGACATGGATGATGTACATCGATGTGTACATTCACTGCTGTACATTCACAGTGTTTCTTTATCAGTAGCTAGTCTATCCTTGGAGGATATCTGATCACACTTCTTCCATGCTTCACTTCACCCGTCTTGTTTCCATGCCAGTCTCCGATGGACACCTACCATGCATCCTCGGACCTCTTGCAGAACATCTGGGTATTCCAATGTATCACCCATAATGAAGATTTATATTATCGTAGGGCCTAGGCCTATCTGAAAGGCACCAGAACAAAATATAAGTAGGCTAGGCTGTTCAAATCATTGCATGCCTCGCACACTGTCGCATGCACATTGCCATTTGCGCCCAGAGGCTAATGTCAATGTTAACGGTCAGGGGGCAGCACCTGACGGTGCTGCTCGAATTCACTCTCCAACACACGGGCTCACTGTCCAACCGTAATGGCGCGTGCGTCCATACATCGTCTGCAATCTTGTCCCAGCATTAGGCCTACTTTAAAAGTCCACCGTCAGCCGCTGCCGCCTATCGCCAAGCGGCAACGTTATCGTTGAGTGCAAGTACACGGATGCGCTGATTAAGCTTGGAGAGTTTGTCCATGTGTTGGAGAGTGAATCCATGTACCGTCAGCTGCTGCCACCTAGTGCCGAGCTTTTAATTACCATGTTCATTTGTGCGCATGCGCTGGTAAAGCTTGGAGAGTTTTTCCTGTCTGGAGATTGAAACGGGCACCTGCTGGTGCGTTGATACCAATTACCGCCAGGTGCCGTTCTTGCTAATTGGAGGTCGTCGTGAGGGTCTTTGTTGTGGTGGTTTAAAAATAGATTTTCTCCACGTTTTAGTGACATAATCGTCGTCCAAAAGGCGAATTTCCTCTGCGCGGGCTATTCAATTGTATCTTCGAGTTATCAATCCCAAGCAGAACGATCAAGATGGAGCTAAACTTGCTAAAGCTTCCATCGGCGGTACTGATTTCGAATGGAGTCATGGGCGTCCTGTGCTTGTTGACTCTTCTCTGCAGTAGGAAGATTTACTTCTTGTACTTCGGTTTGCTGCACTTGGTGTATGGGGCAATATTCGTTTGTTTCCCCCTGCAAAGTGCCAAATTGGAGGCGGGTGGAGAGGTAATGTATGAATTTGTCTATCATCATTGACATAGGCCTAGAGCTGTTTGTTGAGTAAGCGATTACTTCATCCATGACCATAGGCTTACATGTACGCATAGCCTAGCCTTTCGGCAAGATGAGGGATGATCATGGCGAAGAAGAAAAGGGAGGCAGAAAACCATAGGCTAGCGACATAACACGGGAACCAAGAACCACATCAGCATCAGGCAGCAGGATGCTTCTTTGGCTGCGATCCCATTTTTTAAAAGTTTTTTTGTAGAACATCTTATACAATGACTTTCTTACACTTTCAGATCACTGGTATCCGTCTGGACAGTTGGAATGAGTTCGCAATCCAGGAGGTAGGAGCAGTCATCATTGCCATAGGCGTCCTCTTCCTTGTATTCAGGACCTCCAGTGATGAGCGGGTTAACAAGCTACTTTTATCCACCGCCATGCAGGTAGAGTATATTTTGCTAGATAGATTTTGACTTGACAAAAATGAATTGGCTCCTGATTGAATGTTGAAATAATCATGCAGGCAAAACCAGTTTGGCCTTGAAATCGAAAATGGATAAAAATTGTATATAGAATTGCAAGAATAAAGATTTTGCTCCTCTAGTAGTGTTACTGCATGGTCTTCCTTTCATTTTCCAGTTGCTGATATGTGAGACGGTATCTGTTGGATTTCTCCACGTGAAGGTGGCAAAAAATGTTCCTGTTGTTGGTAAAGATGGAAAAATGAAGGAGCCTACGGGACTACTGATTAAGCCTGAAGTTAGTTGATACTCCCTGATGGCCTGCTGATTGGTTACTTGGGTTCTATCATCAGAAATTATTGAAACTGTAATAGTGTTATGTCATCAAAATCTGTCACCCTTAAATTCTCTTTAATAAGGAATGCAGGTCTGTATTTTGAAGAGAATTATAAAAAACATAATTTTCTATTGCGACTCACACTCGGCTTCTTTGCAGGTGTTCTATATCCGATATGCATTAATAGCTGTTTTCATGGTTGTGAACCTGGTGCACTATCTGAAGAGTCCGTCACCTAAGCCCCAGGTGCCAGCTCGATACGACACTCAGATGGACTTCCATCGCAGCTTTATCACATACGTTGTCTTTTTGATTGCCCTTGGTATGATTTGTTCTCCTGACACGCTGTTGGAACTGTTTGCGGTAAGTTTACCTCAGATGAAGTACCGGTACATCAGAGTTACATGTATGTACAAATCAGTTTCTACACCGTACAAATCATTTCCTCACCGTTGTCCGTGTGTTTCCTTCACATATACCGGTACCACTTTTCATTAATCTTTCAGGATGCGAAGGGAAAGGTGAATGACCTGTCGCGATTTCATTACCAGTTTGCTGGCATGTTCTTGTTGCCTCAGGCAGCATTCATCAGAGACTCTGCAGACTTTGTCAACAAGGAAGACCAAGTTGCCGTGTTCAAGAGCAGCATCTTTGTAAGTTGAATCTAGCTACCGGTACATCGATGTAATAACTTATTGAATTCCTTTCATTTTATCAAAGAAAACCTCTTGCATTCAAAATAAGCAAACCTGTAAGCACCTGTCAATCGTCAGTATCTACATTATGTATATTTTTCCTTTTATTTAAGGTCACACTTGTTTCTGTGGGCATCAATACATACCGTGCCTACTACATAAGCAAGATACCGTTCGATTTGGCGATGTTGGGAGGAATGTTTTTCCTTGTACCATACCTTCTCAACAGTGTCATAGCGATCATCCATGCAAGAAAATTTGAACTTGATGTGAAGGAATCATCCAAGAAGAGAAAGTAATCAACCTTGACACCATGATGCCATCTTTCCAAAGCGGGTTAAAACACTATTTGCTGTAGCTAAAAATTTCATTTTTAACTTTTCCTGATTTGATTACCGGTACTATGTGCCACAAAAAGCAGAGGGGGGAATTCAATCTGAATCTAAAGGGGACCAGACTATTTCAGTGTAGTCTTTTTAGTGGTAGCCTATACAATGACTCAACGCTTTCCTGGTAGTTAGATATTAGTTTTGTTAGCCGATTAATTCTGCTTTCAATTCAGGGTAAATGTATGTAGGCCTATTTGTGGCCAATACACGAAGATGTTTGTATTAACTTCATACATAAATATGCATGTTGTTTGTATGATTCATACTCAAAGGGATTTTAACTGTAAATCAATGATGGACATGGTCACATTGTAAAAAAAGTTTTTGTCAGCTGACCATATTAAGGCCAGTATGAAGAAAGTTCTTTTCCAAGGAGAGAAAGACGGTACATCTTTCATGACACCTGTGCTTTTGTCTATACAGATGTGCTCATGTGCGTGCATAAGGCAGCTGACTCTTCAACTTTACATGTTTATTCATTATTCATACTGTATTTCACAAATCATTTACATCTAGATATTATATTGTTTTTCTTTTGTCATATCTGTTATGTACATGTATATGTAATTGTAGTTCACAATAGGCAGTTTGGCATGTAGGCCTTGGATTTGAATTGACTTCGTAAAGAACCTGATCATATTTGTTACCTCTATGTGCGTATACCAGTGTCCCAGGGCATGAGATAATGTTGATTTTGTAATGAAACCCAGCACCACCCTACTTATATTAATTTCATTTGTTAGAACTTATGGCATTTATATAGAATGTGCACTGTATCCAGGCAATATCCAACATACACCTTGTTCAGCACTAATTAAAAGTACACATTGATTGAGATCTGTATATCAACATATCATATATGTTACCAGTTCAGTTGTACCCGGAGTTGGTCAGTTATGGCTGAATTAGTGAATGAGAATTAATCCAGTTATCCTCCTTCATGTACCGGTCTACTGTTTTCATGACCATCTTGAGTTTACCCATGCAAGGAATCCATTTTCAAGTCTTTATGGGAGTGCAGCTATGTTGTACACATAGCACCATGTATTGCTGAGGTTGAGAGCATAACGGCTGTCGACTTTTCTGCCAAGCCTTATCAGATGGCTAGTAGTATAACATGTATTGTACACATCCATTGTTTGTCTTTTAATATTCTACATGTTCTGTGTATTCAGTGTGCCATACTTGGTGTTCTAGGATCTTATTCACAAAGCCCCCGTAACTTTAAGGGAACGCAAATCCTTTGTCAGGCTGATAGTGAACAATAGCTTGTCCCCAAATGGACAATAGTTTGCGCACTCCCGTAATTTACGGGAGCTTTGTGAATAAGGTCCCTGCAAGTTTTCAAAACTACAAAAATCATGAAAATAAAAGTATTACATTTCACTCCAACCGCCGAACTTTTCGACACAAGGCATAACTCATCATTACTATATTCATTGTTGTGTAGTTTTAATATTGGGTTTGTATGAATGACATGTATTGGTGTATATTATCTATTAAATGTTGCTTGTTATACGGTACATGTGTACTTCAGTGGTTTGGTCTTGTTCTTTGAAACCTGTGTTTATGTGTTGCTATAAAATTCCTTCAATGGATATGGATGGTTACCAGGTACATGTATTTTGAGACCAGTAGCTTCATCTCAAAAGTTCATTATGATAGTGGAACGATAGATGTCACAATTAAATCATGTGTAGTGCAGAATCACATCCGAGATTTGTTTCCACCATGAGAAAAACGGGTTCCTAACGAGAAGAAACCCCAGATGATCTCGGGATGAGTTGTTTCAGCTGTACATTTAACGAGATATGTGTTTTTATAACCGCACCACTGTCTGGGCATCAAATACAGCCCAGCAACCTATTCAAAGAAAAGTAGAAATTACCAAAATAAGTACACAATTTATCGATATAATTTATTTTATTACAAATGTAACTTTTCATAAATAATCGTATCTACATAATTTTCTACATCTGTCTCTCTTACCTTTTTTCTTCACTTCTGCTATGCTCTCATATCTAGATGCAAATACTATCTGTTGCAGATTTATAAGACTACAGCAAAAGATCTTGTCCCTTCAAACTGCTTCATACTCCCAAACCACCAGAGTTGCAAGTATTTAATACAGCCAGCAACTGCTTTGGTTCTATGAAAACCTTGCATTCAAGCCATTGGCTTTTTAACAAAATTTCCTTTTCCCCTCTCAATGCTTCATGCGGACAACTCCCAGTCCTGAACTGAATTCATGCTCTGGATGCACCGGTGTGCCTCTTAGACACAGCTCCATTGTTCTCATAATAGTCAAGTCCGTCATTTCTATCTAAATCTTCCAGGTCATAAAACTGCTTTAAATGGAACTTAGCGACTTGTAAGTTCACCATGGCACGGATAGCAAAATAGCCAGCGATGATTTCAATGAGGAGAAAGCCACACTGGATAATGTTGACTGCTCTCTCTGGTGGCAGGACGTATGCACCCTCATTCAAAAGGAGTACTAATGTCAGAGGTGTACTGATCAAAATAGTCAATAGCCAAGAACCAGCCAGCTCTGGTACCTGAAAAAAAGATTTACACTAAATGGGTGAACAAATTTACCAATGAAATGAACTCTTCCCTGAATGACTTTGACCTATATCAATTTGTTCATGCTGTTGGCTTCCTAGTAATTCGCTTTATAAAACCCATTCTTACCTTTTCAGTCAGGTTTCCAACATAACCAATATAAAGGCGTATTATCTCCACAATGAAGACCAGTGCTATTACAGCTATTTGGATGATTTTGTACAGGATGCTGAGATAGGTATACTGAAAAAGAAAGACATATGGTCTAATAGACTATAAGGATGAATGAATCAATTAGCCGAGTATTATTTGTTGAGGAAATGATTGATAAATGAGAAAGATTTACTCTCCGGTGGCTTGTTTGAATACAGAAATTGACTGGTGTTTTCCATCATGGAATGCAAATTCGACATTTAGCCTACCTTCACGTACATCCCAAGGATTGTGCCTCCAATCCAAAATGGAAAGAAGAAACCGTTAAAGTAAAATGCCATCTGCAGGGGTAGACTGGAGACATAATCGTTACCTATGAAAGATATACAATCAACTGTAGGCTAGTAGACATGTGTATACTTTAGTGGTGGCTATTACATCAACATGTATTTTTCCGACAATCGGCACCCGTGACAATATGTACGCGCGGACCTGTGTATTTGTCCGAAAACAGATAAGGGATTTTTGTCAATAAGGAAAAGGCCGCTCTAGCAGAACAACGGCGACATCGAAAGAACAATTGTACATGTGAAAACGTAGATCAATATACCTGCTCGCAATGCATGATGTTGTGAACTTTCGCGCGTCGTCTTTGACACTGGAAACACTACGTCAGTGAACTTAGTCACAGTTTTTCGAAGCGTGTCCGCCATATTGTTTATGTTGTTATGCAGTAGACTGGTTGCCTGTCCTTGAGCCGCTCCGTAAATGCGGATAGACGATCAGTCTGGTTGGCAGATTGTTTCTCGTTCTTACCGCTCACTGCCGCGGCGCCGCGGGCGGAAAGGCAGAGGCGGGAACAAAATGCAGACGCGTGGGCAGGTCATGAGTCAATAGGCCTGGCTAACCAGCGGACAAATAAACTGTGGTAAACAAATTCCAGCGTTCCCCATTTACCACCTATACTGCGGCTGTGATTCCAAACATGTTGAGCATTAGTGCACCTCCTGTTCTCGGTTGCCGCACAGCGCGCGCGAAAAAGCCGTGTCGTCATGATGTTTCGCTTACTATTATTAGCATGCTGAGAAAGCACCAACAAGCAGTAAAATTCCATCACTCTTCAAAATTAAGGACGACGGGTGTCCTTTGGTCCTTGATTCCTCCAAGTTTGGTTTTGGTCTCACTAGGGAGTCTCTCTGACCTGACATGTTGGCGCGCGGTCATTACTTGAAATACGCAACCAATTCATATTGCCATGGTCATGTTGTGACGCAGTTCGGCTTCGTCGTTTAATGAGGAAAAACACGAAATATATTTCTACTGGGTTGAAGTATAAATCTATAAAGGTTTTTCTTAAGAGGAATACGTGAAGGAAAGAAGGTGAGTAGGCCTATTTTCTGAATCCGATGCGGCGGTTCCAATCCCCCGTCCCTGGCAGACGCGTAGTCAGGTTTTGCTTGTCTTGATGACGGGCCTCATTATAGGCCTACCTGAATATGAACGTGTTGAATTCCATGTAGGCCGGCTGGGTGTACGTGATGTCTGCCTTTGATTGTCAGTCTTTTTTGGTCTCTCCAACTGAAAAGTGCCTGAGGAAGACCCCGCTTGGGGTCGAAAATTTAGTGCAAGTTTCTGGAATAGTTGACGACTTCTTGATATTTATCCTTGATTGTCACACATGCAGTAGGCCTATCCCTTGAGTAGGTGACGGGCACTAATTTCGACGTAGTAGGTAGCGAAATAGGCCTATCTAACACGTCCTATCATTAATTCAACTGGACACGAAATGGAAAGGTCCCAAGGTCCCAGCCATCATTATGGTTATAATAGCGGCGGTGAATATCGCTGCCTTTATCGGATACGAAATGGAAATGCCAAAACTATTGAAATGGTGTCCTGGATATACCAGAAGCAGTTTCAGGAGAGATTCGAATTCGACCGACGTCTTTCTGCTTTCAGTGACCATGGAAAACGGCCAGACTTCACATATCCAAGGCGAGAAGACTGTTCATGGACAAGTGCCCCATGCACCGCACGGGCAACCACCGCAGTATGGGCAGTCGCCAATGTATGTCCAACAAGCGCCAGTACAACTATATCCTCAGCCGTTATCCTCGCAACCACCGCAGTATGGACAGTCACCAATGTATGTCCAACAAGCGCCAGGACAACCATATCCTCAGCCGTCTTTTGCGGCAAACCAGGGTCCAACAGTGATAGTTCTAAACNATTTAGTGCAAGTTTCTGGAATAGTTGACTTCTTGATATTTATCCTTGATTGTCACACATGCAGTAGGCCTATCCCTTGAGTAGGTGACGGGCACTAATTTCGACGTAGTAGGTAGCGAAATAGGCCTATCTAATAACACGTCCTATCATTAATTCAACTGGACACGAAATGGAAAGGTCCCAAGGTCCCAGCCATCATTATGGTTATAATAGCGGCGGTGAATATCGCTGCCTTTATCGGATACGAAATGGAAATGCCAAAACAATTGAAATGGTGTCATGGATATACCAGAAGCAGTTTCAGGAGAGATTCGAATTCGACCGACGTCTTTCTGCTTTCAGTGACCATGGAAAACGGCCAGACTTCACATATCCAAGGCGAGAAGACTGTTCATGGACAAGTGCCCCATGCACCGCACGGGCAACCACCGCAGTATGGGCAGTCACCAATGTATGTCCAACAAGCGCCAGTACAACTATATCCTCAGCCGTTATCCTCGCAACCACCGCAGTATGGACAGTCACCAATGTATGTCCAACAAGCGCCAGGACAACCATATCCTCAGCCGTCTTTTGCGGCAAACCAGGGTCCAACAGTGATAGTTCTAAACCAAGGACAGCGGCCTATTTCAAACGAGAGGACGGACTGGAGCACTCCACAGTCCAAGGTTCCAGCCATCATTATGGTTATAATAGCCGCGGTGAATATCGCTGCCTTTATCGGAATAGGATTAACCAGCGAATTCTACCCTGAGTTCTGCGCCGCCTTCATTTTGCATCTCATCCCTGGAATATTCGGGATAATTAGCGCCAGGAAGCAACGTACAAAAGGGATTGCCATCGGGCTACTCATCACGGCTTGTATCAGCCTCATAATGGCTTTTGCGCAGGTAAGGCGAAATCACTCCGGGCCTAGAAACGTCAGTTTTGTATCTTGAGACGAAATGAAGTCTAATGACGTTGTAACGCGCTACAAGCAGATCATTTTCAACATCGTCAATGCGAAAACATTCAATTTCATTTAGTTTTCGTTCTTTCAGCTCATCCTCCGTGGCACTTCCATTAGCTATGGTCAACTATTGAAGTTGTGGGGACTCGAGGAAATAGGATATGTAAGTATCCAAGCTAAGGCTGTTTTAAAAGCATTCGCCGAATGAGTGATATAGGCGGATCCTTTGCAGTACCGTATTGGCCTACACTAACCGTTATGTTTTGCCCAATTAATCACATCAAAGTGACATCAAACTTTGATGACGTACATGATCTGTTTCAATTTGATACACCAATAAACAGTATCTATTTTCTGTAGAACTTTATTCCGCAATGTAGTCAGCTTCATGACAAGTTAACTGCGGGACTCTTATACTGTCACTTGTTCATTTTGTACATTTCAGTCCGTCATCTGGGTGAATGTCGGCCTCCTGGTGGTTGTCCTCGTGAATTTCGGCATAAGCATCGCCCTGATCGTCATACCAAGCAAGCTGCTCTGCTGCTCAACATCAGCTGTCAATCCACAAGGAGGCGTTATTTTTTCTGTACCGCCAATCCAACATACCCAGGTAGCGCATATTTCGTAAACCCGAAGATTTCCGCGGACAAACACCAAACGATCGCCGATGCTGTGATAACACTGATGGATCATAACATTAGTGAGGTTTCGCTAATCTGACGAAACACAAAGTACGAAATAAGAAACTGGACTTCATTTCAATGACGTAAGCGTATTTCAGGAGATGGTTGGTACCACAAATATCGCCTGCTGCAAGAACGTCTTTTAGCGTATGACACGTTAGACCGATAAAGTTACGATGTATATTAAATTTTAAAAAATTATCTTTCGTTTCGACTTCGTAGATACGAAGTGGAATTTACTTCGTAGATACGAAGTGGAAATTTAAAAATTCAAGATGCACCATAATTCTCTCGGTCTTACATGATATGCTAAAAGATGCACTGGCAGCAGGGACATTTGTGCCACTATCCATCTCCAGGTCCTGGAAGTGAAGTCCAATGTCGTATTTCGTACTTCGTGTTTCGTCAGATTTGCGAAACCAATAAAATGATCACGATGTCCCTGTCCAACGAAAGGATCAAGCTGTGGTAACGAATGGGTTGGTAGGTTTCTGTGATATAATACGATTCATGTAACACCAAACATATATTATACATGTAGTGGCTTACGCATTTTTGGTAACACTGAAACGCGAAAACACCCCTGATGAATCATGATTTTATTCTATCATCGTAACATGAAAAAAAGGCACGGGCGATCCTTCCTTTCGTTGCAAAATGAAAGGACCACGACCATTAGATCCATATCTGCTCTTCTTTGCGGAGATGATTTCTTGGCCGTTTCTGTGGATGGCAATACTTTGAGTTTAGTAGTGTCACTTGTGTATCCGTCACGACATGTAAATGTAAATATTATTCCGCGATTAACACGCAGTTGCTTTTAGTCACATTTGTATCCGTCACGACATGTAAATATTACTCCGCGATTAACACGCAGTTGCTTTTAGTCACATTTATTACGAAATTTGCACACGTTATAAGAACTTTTTATCCTCGAATAAATTTTTTTAATCATTATAAATTGTTTGTTTCTTTTTTTAAAATATTATTTCAGGAGTGCAATTATAGCTACTCATCAAACAATATTGGGCGATATTTGTTCCCAAGATGTTCTCAGAGAGATAATACTCTTATGCCATTTCATAGATGGATTCCTCAACTAAAGATCGACTTCTTGCATGGCAAATGAACCGACAACTCGATATACTTGAGATCAACCTCCCACCTGTCTTGGTGCATCAGAAAATAGGATGCTGATCAATCGTGCATTTCGGCCCATCTTTCTCTCAGAATGATCGTTTCGATGGTCAACTTTCGGTTATTTACAAACCGACATTCGCGGTTACCATGCCTGCTGGTGACTGTTCTAAAGTTCTTGTCGGCCCCAAAGCATTGATTTCGTTCGGCAGGCCAGAGTTCGCGATGTGTTTTGCTTGTAGAGTCGAAGTCAGTCTTACTTCAACATGGGCAAAATAACAAGGTTGAAAACCTCACAGGTCAGTGGTAAATAATCCATGTCGCAGTTCGCAGTTACCTAATGATGTTAGGGTAAAGTGGTTTACTTTCCATGAGCCTATAGCTAATCCCGATTGTGCTCAGTCAACTGGTAAATACTCTGGTTTGTGGTATTGTGTTCGCTTCACAGTGTCTGTTGTACAGGCCTGGGCCGACCGAATCGAAACTCCGATAGCACTAACAGGGCCTAACAGAGAGGTATGCAATGCCTTTTACCATTACAGAGTTTCTCTGTTAGGCCCTGTTAGTGCTATCGGAGTTTCGATTCGGTCGGCCCTGGCATTTTGCCTTGTTGAAGTAAGGTTGACTTCGACGACACGTGTTTACATGTTACTTAGCAACAGAACTTGGCAAACAACACTTATTAATTGAAGGCTATGACCAGAAACCGGCAATAGTTTATTTGCTGTGATGTAATTCAACATGAACCGTGCTCAAACCTAGAACAAAGTCAGGAAGTCTTCTTCACCGAAGACCTACAATATTCGTTCAGTTCTTCCTCCACTTCGCTGGCTCTTCGTATAGCCAGAATGCTGTTCACGGCCAGAATGAGTCTTAGTATTGCTGTCGGGAGGCAATCCTGCAGTGTGATTTTGCCAGTAAACGTATGCTCTGTCATAGACTGTCCAACGAAAGGATCAAGCTGTGGTAACGAATGGGTTGGTAGGTTTCTGTGATATAATACGATTCATGTAACACCAAACATATACATGTACATAAGGTAGTGGCTTACGCATTTTTGGTAACACTGAAACGCGAAAACACCCCTGATGAATCATGATTTTATTCTATCATCGTAACATGAAAAAAAGGCACGGTCGATCCTTCCTTTCGTTGCAAAATGAAAGGACCACGACCATTAGATCCATATCTGGGGGGTTATTCACTAAGCCGACGCTAATTTTTGCGTTGCGTGGAGTCAGCGTAGCGTTTGCGTGGACTTTGCGGGATCGCTAACTTGGCGTAGCGTGGTATTCACAAAACCCCCCGCAAACTCCACGCTTACAAAACGCTATTACCGGGCACGCAAACTGACATAATTGACCATTACAGAGGTTGCACAGTTTTCCGACTCGACTCCGGCTTCAACTACCAGAATGAATTGCTGTCCGCTGTAGACATCCTTGATAAAAACGATTTGATAGACGTGTGCAAATCGTAATATGCCATAACTTTGTGGCAGAATAATTTCGACTCGTAATCGGAAGTGCTCGTAAATCGCAAATATTATAGTCGTGTTTCGTGTTTCAACCCATCCCCGAACTTCAAATTTCTATTTCTCAATAACTATTCATTATAACCCACTGAAAATTCACTCAATACTGTTCCACGGCAATGCTTCTAACACATGAAAGTTTCAACTCAATAGCTTTGATATTAAGACTGTGGTACCAAAAATAAAAACCATAGTAATCGTTGATCATATTATAAAGAGACCATTGGCGAAACATCGAAACGCTAGATTCCAATATTGGTTTTAGTAATGAGCGCCACGGCCTAGACACCAAAGCTTTGGGGTGATATTCACATATTAGTGGTATTCGACGAAATTTCATTGAGTTGTAGTACAACGCTTTTGAGAAATTAAAATTTAAATTCGGGATGTTTTTATTCACCCGTTTCTCGGATTCCGGAATCGCATTTTTTACCATAATTTTTGAATTGAGCGATACGGCCCTAATACCAAAGGTATCATAAAAATCGTTCATACGTTAAACAAAACATCTTTTAAAACGATACGGTACCAAATTTCATTGAATCATAATGGTCAGTTGTTGAGAAATCAAGATTTGAAGTTCGACACGTTTTTGGGGGGCCACCCTAGATATCGGTAGATCTCGGAATATCCTATTTCGACGGATTTGTCGGCGAGTATCTTCCTCTGCAGCTAGTAACAAAGTCATTTTTATGCAGCGACAGGCTTGCGTGGCGTTTGCGGGACCTTTTTCGGAGACGCAAAATATTATCATTAGCGTGCTGAATTGCGCAGTCTTGCTAACTAGCGTGGTCTTTGTGAAACAAGCAGAATAGCGTGCGTTTGGTTTGCGTGCGCTTAGCGGGCCCGCAAACGTCTGCGTGGCTTTAGTGAATAACCCCCCTGTTCTTCTTTGCGGAGATGATTTCTTGGCCGTTTCTGTGGATGGCAATACTTTGAGTTTAGTAGTGTCACTTGTGTATCCGTCACGACATGTAAATATTACTCCGCGATTAACACGCAGTTGCTTTTAGTCACATTTATTACGAAATTTGCACACGTTATAAGAACTTTTTATCCTCGAATAAATTTTTTTTAATCATTATAAATTGTTTGTTTCTTTTTTTAAAATATTATTTCAGGAGTGCAATTATAGCTACTCATCAAACAATATTGGGCGATATTTGTTTCCAAAGATGTTCTCAGAGAGATAATACTCTTATGCCATTTCATAGATGGATTCCTCAACTAAAGATCGACTTCTTGCATGGCAAATGAACCGACAACTCGATATACTTGAGATACCTCCCACCTGTCTTGGTGCATCAGAAAATAGGATGCTGATCAATCGTGCATTTCGGCCCATCTTTCTCTCAGAATGATCGTTTCGATGGTCAACTTTCGGTTATCTACAACGCACTGGCTATTCGTACCGTCACGGTGCAAATAACGCCAAACCAGATCTTATTCACACCGTCGTAAACAGCCAATCAGAGAGCTTCATTCAAGACATGCCAGATGAAGTTACCGGTACGGTATCATCTCGCACAATCACAATGCCGGATTTTTTTTCAATAGTCTTGATGAAAACGTTAATTTATAACCACTACCAGGAAAAAAAGTTTTATAATCAATGCTTTTGGGCAACGTAGGCCTACTAAAGTATCTAATGATTCCCCGCAGTTTGTAGCATGAGCCTCAGTGGCCGAGTGGTTTGCGTGGGTGGTTATCAAACGGAAGGCTGCGGACAGCATCAGACAGCAGAGGCCAACATTTCATCATTTAACTGTGAAAGATGGGGTCACTGGACCCCGTCAAAGGAAAAAAATTGCCCAGGCTAAAATATCATTTTAGATCAGGGGGGTTATTCACTAAAGCCACGCAGACGTTTGCGGGCCCGCTAAGCGCACGCAAACCAAACGCACGCTATTCTGCTTGTTTCACAAAGGCCACGCTAGTTAGCAAGAGTGCGCAATTCAGCCCGCTAATGAGAATATTTTGCGTCTCCGGAAAAGGTCCCGCAAACGCCACGCAAGCCTGTCTCTTTATAAAAATGGCTTTGTTACTCGTAGCAGAGGAAGATACTCGCCGACAAATCCGTCGAAATTATACGATATTCCGAGATGGAATAAAACACTCTAGATATTATACGATGACACGGATTCATTAAAAAGGAATCGCATGCCACGCCCGGTGATCTTGGAAGTCGTTGACTTGATTTAAGGTGACATCGCACCGCAAACTGAATTTAGATCTTATAGAAAAATTTGCCCGCCATGGAGGGTGACATACCGAAATGCCCCCCCCCCCCGCGGGATGCAATGTCTCCAGAGGCGAAGGGCGACATTGCACCCTCCATGGAGGGCAGCATTTTTTATCCCGCACCAAAAGTCGAGTTGATTGAAAACAATTTCTTTTATGAACAATTAGAATCACTTCAAAATTAGGGTGTGCCGACCTTCTCCGGCTAAGAATTTGGGACGCATTGAGTCAACCATTTTGCATCAAGGCTACTGCTCACTGCCAAAAATGAGATTGTGAGTGGTATTTTTCCGTTTGAAGAGTCTGCATTTGTTCTATGGACGTTCGAACTTGCGAACCGATAGAGTGAAAAAAGCGGCGGCCTTTGTCGGTCGACATTTCATGAAAATGTCGCACCTTTAGTGACGTCAGAGCGGTCGACATGCCAAAGTACCTCATGGTCACGCGGTGTGAGCCAATCGCATTCAGGTAAACTTACTAGAGGTACGGGATATGGTAATGTTTTTCAACGTTATCGACGAGTACGGAGACGGCTAGTTCCGTAAAACGCGCCTTCCTTTTTGATACGATCGCGACGGGGGCCTCCATGATGCTGCTATACCTGCTGGTACAACTGTAGGCCAACTATACCCTATAGCGGCGAGTTCAAACGACTAAGATCCGGAGAAGGCCGTAATCAGTTAATGGTCAATTATGTCGGTTTGCGTGTCCGCTAATAGCGTTGCGTAAGCGTGGAGTTTGCGGGGGGTTTTGTGAATACTACGCCACGCCAAGTTAGCGATCCCGCAAAGTCCGCGCAAACGCTACGCTAACTCCACGCAACGCAAAAATTAGCGTGGGCTTAGTGAATAACCCCCCTGCTGCCCACATTCGCACTGTCCGAGTTACGGTGCAGAAATTATACATCACCGTCACGGTACGAATAATCGTTCTCCACGCACTATTCCCACCGTGACGGTGTAAATAAGAGCTATTCCTGCACTATTCACACCGTCACGGTACGAATAAGAACCGACGGCGCACTATTCACACCGTCACGGTACGAATAACATCTGGTTTGGCGTTATTTGCACCGTCGCGGTACGAATAGCCCTGGCCTATTTACAAACCGACAATCGCGGTTACCATGCCTGCTGGTGACTGTTCTAAAGTTCTTGTCGGCCCCAAAGCATTGATTTCGTTCGGCAGGCCAGAGTTCGCGATGTGTTTTGCTTGTCGAGTCGAAGTCAGTCTTACTTCAACATGGGCAAAATAACAAGCTTGAAAACCTCACAGGTCAGTGGAAATAATCCATGTCGCAGTTCGCGACGCAGTTACCTAATGATGTTAGGGTAAAGTGGTTTATTTTCCATGAGCCTATAGCAAATCCCAGATTGTGCTCAGTCAACTGGTAAATACTCTGGTTTGTGGTTTAATCATTGTGTTCGCTTCACAGTGTCTGTTGTACAGGCCTGGCATTTTGCCTTGTTGAAGTAAGGTTGACTTCGACGACACGTGTTTACATGTTACCTAGCAACAGAACTTGGCAAACAACACTTAAAGTCTGGCAACACCTATCTTCGACCTAATGGAATGCGGAAGTCATGTAATGTGACAGAGCTTTGCGGTTTATAATCATGCCTGTCGATCACTTGTGGTCGTTCCCGATTGTTCGTGTTGTCCACCGGTCATTCAATAGCCGCGTGTGATTAAAGGTCCGTGGAAAATCCAACGATCAGTTTCCTAGCTTCCACATTCCATTAGGTCAAAGATAGATGTTGCCAGACTTTATTAATTGAAGGCTATGACCAGAAACCGGTAATAGTTTATTTGCTGTGATTTTTGCTGTGATGTAATTCAACATGAACCGTGCTCAAACCTAGAACAAAGTCAGGAAGTCTTCTTCACCGAAGACCTACAACATTCGTTCAGTTCTTTCTCCACTTCGCTGGCTCTTCGTATAGCTAGAATGCTGTTCACGGCCAGAATGAGTCTTAGTATTGCTGTCGGGAGGCAATCCTGCAGTGTGATTTTGCCAGTAAACGTATGCTCTGTCATAGACAGGACACCAAGGCAAATCAGCTGAAATTAGAAACAACTGTCCTGATCCAACAATACTGCTACGAACCAAAGGGAATCAGAATAACCAACAAAAAAAAAGGAATTTCTAGGCAACAAGCTGTTACCTCCCTGCTTCGTTTTGGCCATTGACTGAGTATAGGAATGGGACTAGCTCCTCCTGGCTCTAGATCGGTACGTCCACCAAAGCTTGGAGGAATTATACTGTCAGTATAATTCCTCCAAGACCAAAGTAAACGATAAAATGAACGTACCAGCAGATGGGCCTTGAACACAGACGCCTGGTCTCTCGGACGACTGAAATCCTCTGAATTCTTAATCGCCCACGATTGTGTCAAGAAAAAAGCACCTGCCAGCTGGTAGGCAAATCTTTCTACGTCATCCATCGGTGGCTGTTCCTTCTGAAAGTTCAATCATTGAAAATGGAACGCATTGCTGTCGGTGTTGGAGTCCTGTGGCATTCAGGATCTAAACCCATTCTTGGTGTACACTGTCTTGGTTCCTCAAGAATGGCTTTGGCAGGGCTCAAGACAGTCGGCCTGACTTTAGTACATATGTTCATGTATATGACGAGTCGTCTGCTTCTCCACTTGCGGCAGATTCCCAAAGATTCCAAAAAAAGAATACTCACCATAGAAGCAGCATATGAAGTTCGTATTATGTCTGCGTTGGCTATCATAAGTAATGAAACATAGAACGTTGAGTACGAAAGAATGGCTCGGTGGATTGACATACGGATGTCGTATTGGGTGGACGATTTCAGTTGAAGTTGAGGTTTGCGCAGGAACTGGATGAGCGTGAGCAAGAACCACAAACCCATCCCGATGTAAAGGACTTTGTTGACCTGAAGCAGGAAAAGAAAAGAGACGCAAATTCCGGTTGGTTTTGCAGCATGAGTTTATGTCATCGTTCTTGCGCTTTGAGCAGCGTTGTTTAAAGACCAACAGGCTGAGGTCGTCCCCACCCAGGCAGACTGTTCTCACCAATTTCTCCTGGACCAAAAAGTGGCTGTCGCGATGAAGCAATGGTTTCTCCGGCAGCAAAAGCTGGGCTGGATTAGCCTACAAGATACCGAGAACGACATACTTACGTCAGTATTCAGTAGAATTGCTGGTCTTTCATCATGCTGCAACTTATAGTCTTGGCTGTAATGAAAGCTGACGAGCGCCACCACTTGAGCCAAACAAGTCTGAAACGTAGTCACTTAATTATAAATCCAAAGTTTGTGCTTTAGAAAGATTTGACCAACGAAGTATATATTGTATAGGCCTGCTGTGAATTTCTGATTCATTCTTGGCACCGATGAATGTTATTTTCCTCCGTGCATATACCTGGGCTACTTCTACTTGAGTGAGAAAAGTTGGCTACTAGTTCCCAGTTCCTAGTTCCTTATTCGGGTATACAGTGAATAAGGAATAAGTAGATGGTCACGCCAGTTACTAGTTACTAGTATAAAATCCCACACCATAGATGAAGAGCGGAAGAGCACTAAGGAGCAAGAAGGTTCGCCTGTTCAAGTAAATGGTCGCAAAGCAAAAAGCAGCAACTAAGACTACGAGCAGAATCGTGTAGAATCCGACCATCGCAGTTGGAGCAACCATCTTTGGGACGAGTGTCGACGCAGTTGTTTGAGACCAATTGGTGGACCCGCGCCGTTCGGCGGGTGGCGCTGAAAAAGTTGTGGTCACGTGGTGTAACGCATCGTCTGTTCTCGCCGGTGATTGGATTGTGATGGGCTCCGGACTCCGTAAACGGAAAAAGGCCAAAAGAAGAATATATGATAATAAAAAGAACATTTACTTTTATAACATTTTTGCTAAGCATCCATACATTACATAGAAATAGAAAGAGAGATGTACTCGTTGCTGTTGAAATGTCAGATCCATGGATCGACATAGATTTCAATGACCGAGGTTTAGGAAAACCTGATCTTCCGATCGAACCTCAAACCAGGTTCAAATGCCACTCTTTAATTATAGCCTAGTCGACTTTTTACATCATTTGTCGTATTAGTGTACCTATGTTAGATACAGATATGTACTGATCGAGCATCAAACATTTATTACAAACATCGGACGGAAAAATTCGTGAACATCCTATCACAGACAGATATCGAGAAAACTTGTAACAGCTCCTCAAACCCGCATTATAGGTGCATAGCACAAGGGACGGAAACCCAGCCATCGACCCTACATGATAGTCACACTGCCATGACGTGTTCCTAGCCATTCGAACCAACGTCTCAATGACTTTAAACCCCACGTTGGCCCTTGCCAATGACCCGCCTCGGAGCCTTTTTCACTTACTGCCCCCTTTTGGCAATGGCCGAAAACGGTAAGCACTGCCTACCACAGTCCGACAGGTTGTTTGAAGAGGTGTTTCCCCTTTTCAACCCATGGTGCTTGCTGCCTTTGTCACATGGTCACCAACAGGCACTGAAAAATCATTCAACAAAATATAGTGTGAACCAATAGTGTGAACCAACTCAATCCACCGCTGACCAGGATTTCCTCGTGTTGCCGTTGAGCTTGTCTACTGACACTCTACTATCAATAGTCAAATTGAGATCAGTGTCCGTAGGCATTTTGTTGAGTTTCCACTGTGCTTTTCGTCTCTGTTTGAAAAGTACCACTGCAAGAACCACCGCCACGACGCACAGCAACCCACATATTACACAGACAGCTATTAATTCGATTTTAAACGTCCGAACATCTTTCGGTGCGGCCCTGGTGGGCTTAACTGTGGTAGATACGTTTGCTGTGATGGGAACGTAGTCATTCCAAAAGGCTACTCGATGTGCTTTGTAATGTTTGTACATTGCGAACCCGACTGGCCCGATAAAAAGGTACTCCGACTCGGCACTGTGGTATTTTGACCAGTCGATTCCATCCATGTGGCCATTTGGAGTTGGATTCCTGAAATGAGAGTCATTAGATCATACAGGAGCAATCAATTTAAATACATGTATGTAACTCCAGCATAAAAAGGGCTGCAATGCCCCGCTGTACCAGTCGATGTGAGTGCATCAACGGGTACGCCGCTGGGACTGGCATCGCTCGTGGTAATGCTTCAACACAAGTAATCAGCATTAGCGTTAGCGACGGATTATGGTAGATGAAGGATTCCACCGGCAAGACTGCAATGACAGCACGCAGCCACAAACTTACCCATATTTGGCAAAATTGGTCCAGTACTTCATCATGAACTTACTAAACGTCTTATCGTCTGCTGTGTACGTTATCTTGGTCGGAAAATGGAAGTCTGTTGGTCTGAAGTACGGACCTCCAAACACGAATGGTAGTTCAAGCTGATGGAAGCTTGTTTTTGCCATATAGGGTTTATACTTCGGTGTCGTAACGACATGGTCGTACACGTAGAGGTAGACAGATGGCATATAGTCGCTGAGTAGTTTGGCCAAGAGCATGGTGGGTGCGGTTATTTGGATATCTGTACACAGCTGAAAGAAATTGCACAACGGTTACCGCTAGAAAATCGTCCTTTTGGACTGGAATTACGACTAGGTGAAAGGATTATAACGTGGACCTGTAACCCACAAAGCAGCAGCCGAAAGGGTAACCACAGTGACCTAAAATGGTCTCTCGTGGTGGCACCAGATGTTCGCATTATTAAAATTCGACCCATGCAATGGGAAAAGAAGTTCTCAAAAAGAGACAGCAGAGGGAGAGAGCGGGTTTGGCCTTTGGATTTAGTAATACCTGTATGAGTTGATATCGGTTAGATATCTTTTTGTTCACGGGTGGACTTCGCTTGTGGTCAGTGTATTCAAAGAGTGCTTCGTTCAGGAAGTGGCTGTTGTTCGGCATCCCATACCGAGTCACCAGTACATAGTCAAGTGATTGCCTGAACTGCTTGTCGTTCAGGCCCTGGTTCAAGTCGACCACTATAAAAGAAAGAAATGGAATGCAGGTTAAATTGCATTACATCATCATGATGAGGAGCAGCAGAAATGCAATCGAAAAATGCTTTACCTTTTCTCAGCTGTGGTGCCACAAGAACCGGAAGTAGACCTGCACATTCATCCTTCGTCATTCCTATAATCACTGGCACCTTATTTAGTTTTCCCGCTTTCAGAAGATTATCGACCCGACCGGGGATGACTTTGCCATCATCTACAGGCATCAGGCTCTCCGGTGTCTCATATAGGGAAGGCAGCTGAAAAGAAAATCTCACTTGTACGGATTCTCTTCTCTTCTTCGCGGACGTAGCGTCGTTTTAGGCCGCGCGCACACTGCAAGCGAAATGGCGAAGCGAAGCGAAGACAATTCGCCAAGCGATGTGGCGCTGATCGCTCTCAATTTGTACACGCCAATGCTTGCAGAGTGTTTAAATGTTTTCCCCACATCGCTCGGCGAAATTGTCTTCGCTTCGCTTCGCCATTTCGCTTACAGTCTGCATGGGCCTTTCAACTCGGGGTGAACTCGGGGTGGTGACTTTGGTTATCGGCGACACATGGTGTTGTATGTATAATGTATTCGTTTGATTCCAAGTATGAAGAGACGGCAGTTTCCTCAACAATAATCCACCTGTCAGTGGTGAGAAATAATCAACAGATTCCGTACCTTCGTATCCTGCAGTGTCGTCCACTTTATGCCCTTCATGCATTTGAGAGTATCGGCAAAGACTTGGCGCGTACAGTTGAGACGTTCAGCGACGGTCATTGTGTAGTTACGGAGAATGGCAGGCGTGGCGTGGTGGTGGTACGCCCATATCGTGTTTGCAATTGGTCCACTCTCTATGATGGCGCGCGCGAAAAGTCCTGGAAAGAATCACAAATATCTTGGTGGCGGCCGGGACCCATAGACTCAGACTGCGAGTTGGCTAATATCTATCTACGCCGTTCGGGTGAAATGACTGTCAACGAGATGGACTCGGTAGTCACGGTTCAGGGCAAAATGTTATCGTTGTCATCGGGATGCAGCGAGCACTTACCGGTGGCATACGGAGAGATCAGAAGAACCCCAACGCTGGCTCCCCCCGCACTGTTACCGAATATGGTAACTTGTTTCGGATCCCCGCGCAAGGCCCGAATGTTTTGTGACACCCACTTGAGGGCGAGAATCTGGTCTTGGATACCGTAATTACCGGGAAGGTCACCATCTCCAGTTGAGAGGAATCCTGAGAGATGAGAAGAAGACAAGATTGGCAATGATTAATAACAATCTTTGCATTATCAAAAAGGTTGTACATGTAACATGGTACACAGTAAATCGCTGACCAAGTTACTGATCGTTCCAACCATCAGCATAAAGAAAGTGCTGCTTTTGAAGAACGCGTTGCTCAATGTCTTTAGCATCAGTCAACATTGTTTCTTACCAAAGACACCAAGTCTGTAATTTATGATGACAACGACCACTCCGTATCTCGCCAGGACATGGCCTGTGTAATGATTGGCCGTGCCGATAAGGTAAGAACCTCCGTGGATGTAAACCATGACAGGGTAGGATGCCGAGGAGTCGCCAGCCTGTAAAAGATCACAGAAGATCAGTGTAGGCCTACTGCTTCGCTTTGCTTGGCTCCTTCGATTGACGAATTCGTCGACAATAGGAAACCTGTTATCATCGTTTTGTATGCCTTTTGAACGCACACGAACTTGGAACGGAGAACTTAATAAAATACGACGAGGTACCATTTGACATTTGCATCAATTCAATACATACGTACTTTGAATGGGGAGTAAACGTTGAGGTAGAGACAATCTTCATTCTTGGTACGATTGCCCTTTTGAGGACAAGCTGGGGGTGGTGAAGTTGCATTCCGGATTCCGTCCCATGATGATNGAAATATGAAACCAGAACAATGTTTCGTAGAGATACCAACGAAAGAACACCGAGTGCGTTCCATCAGAGTGCAAGATAAGCCAATAATGTTAGAGATTAACCTCTTATGATTGCTATCTCTGATCAGACGGTATTCGCATTGTTTCACATCATTCTTTTTTTTATTTTCCATGTAAGAGTTACTTCCGGTATATTCTTGCTGACAATCACGGGTCTTCCCAAGGTTATTGTCATTGCGGGGAGATATTTCCTACATTCGCGGACGTTCATTTGCTGTATTGAATCATAACCCAGTGATATTAAAGATGTAATTATCACAGTGTTTATGATATAATCACAGAAACAACAGGGCAGACTGTATCATCATTCGTGTGGGTATGGAATGTCTCTATTCCTGTTCAGAGTTCCTACCTCATTTTTGGTGATAATAATTGTTATGACAGATATGTCAAATCAAGGCCTAAAATATATGTCAGCCATGAGTCAGAGTAAATGAATTAATTGGCGTTATTCGCAATAATCATTGACACTGATGCCATGTTCGTGATATAGCATGGACCCATTTAATATCATTGCACTAAAACAATGAAGCCGACATGAGTAGGCTATGTCAGTCATGTCAGTACTTATCGCGGGTATACCTAAATGAATGGAGGACTATAGTGCACAACGTGGATATCAAAGAGTCAGTCATGCATGTACGTCCTCCCCGCCACTATGCAGGGGAGCATTTGTGCTTCGTCGACGAATGACATTCCGGCGGATAACGGGCAATCGTACAGCCTGGCGTCAATTTCACAATAATCGCAGATCCCAAAATTGATTATTCTGATCACAGTCCCCCGAAAAAAGCGAATGCCATGACAACCAATCTGCTGGGTTTAGTCGCTCTTCATCATGGGCCGGACCGTGGTATAGGATTTGTGGGCATTTTCTGCTTGCTTCGAAAGAAGTTGATGAAATACCTCCGGCTTAACATTCTGTTCAAATTCGTCATGGCACTCAGAAAGGTTCTTCATGCTTCGTGTCAATAACGTAAAATCGAGGTCACTGGGAGGTTACCTGGTTTTTCGGAAGAAAAAACGAGTTGCGTATAGGCCTACCTACTTTTTGATTACCCAAGTCTATGTCAAATATTGGTTTCAGGTATTGTGTTGTACAAGAGTTGTTGTCTCTCTCTTCAGTAAGATGTAGTGCCGAAACGTGAATAATGCAACGAGGGAATGTTTTATGTGCTGTGCCCAGAAGAACGGTGTACCTGATACCTGTGACCCCTCCCACTAACGAAACCTCATTTTATGCGTTGTTTCCGCAAATTGATTACTTTATGGTATCGTGATGTATATTTGTGGCCAGGTGGTGTGAAAAAGATGCTGATGCTGCTGCTGCTGTAGTTCAGCCCGACCGCAATAACCATAATAAAACATCTATAAAACAAAGTGGGTGGACCAGCCTAGCCACAGAAGCTTTTGGAGCGCAGTGCAGTGCATCTCTGACTTGTATCACCGGTGCACGGGTTTCGAACGTTGCTGTGTCTGCATGACGTCTATGTGAGACTGGGGAGTAGATTGTCGGAGGCTGCCTCGACTCATCCAGGTGATTTTGTATGCTGCTCCATTCTCTACGATGAGTATTCTGCTTGACTGCCATGACTGCCGTGGGTGTGATTATTTGAATTGCCTGGTTACCGGCGCAATAACATGTTATGCCAGTGTTACAAGCACATCTGTGCAGCAGATTATCAATGGGAAGAGATGAGGAGCAGGCGATTGGTCCAAGTGTGAAGTAGGCCTCATCACCAGTAACCACATGGAGCGTCCATGGTGTTTGGGTGGGAGGTCTGCACTAGAAAGTGGTCAAATATTGAAAGCGGCATGTTTGACAAATCTACTGGTATTGTTTCACTAGAGAATGTATATAGAACTTACACTTACCTCAAATTCATGATATCCATGTGTGTCAATCAATTTATTCCTAGTTCTTTATAGCTATGCCTATATGGTATAGGCTTAGATATGGCTCAAGTAGAACATAAATGGAGGACTCTCTCACGAAAGAATTCCAAACTGCCAATGAAATTTCCTTGCGCCATGAGAATTACAATATTACTAGGCCCAGAGGTATGTGGTGGGTCAAATCACGCAAGACCAACCCATTTACGACAAAAGCACATCTGAGTGTCTCTATTCATGTAAACTGTGATAACTGGGGCACAGTTAGGATCTCATTCAGTTTGAGAAATAACTCACATTTCCAAATATTTTACGGAACAAAAGCGATAAATAAAAGTGTATGTCCATAAGAATGTGTTCATGGTACGTCAAGCCGTCATCAGCATGCCAGGTCATGGTTCATGTCATCTGCTTTCGTCAACAGTTTATCAGAATTGATCCAAGGAGATATCTTCGAATTGAAATGTGAAAAATCTGTTCAAGTGTTTTATAGATCCGATAACAAACGGTTAGGCCTAACTTATACAATCGTCATTGAAGTGTATTGGCATCTCTTTGTTTATTTTCTTACTTCAACAGCGAGCCGAGATCAGTGGGACAGCGTTTTGTTTTTCGTTCATCGCGTTTTTTAACGTCAATAACCGTACATATAAATGACAAGCCTGCCAACACTACAGTTGGAGTTGACAACAGGATTATGAATAACACTGATCCCATCGTGCCTGCCCCGCCCATTTTTCGAGAGCTGGTGACAAAATTGTATGAAATTTCAGGAATTTGTTGCGATCTGCCCACGGCATTCGCAGCGCACTGCATTGAGTCAGGCGGGTGGCCGCAGAAACGGTAGGCCTGTCATCATGAGAACAACGGTTGTCGGTCACCAAGAAATCTCTTATGCCCTGAAGTGCGCAGTTTTATCCCAATCCTTAGAAAGGGTCCTGTGAGGGCTGATCGACCAGGGGGGTTCATGTCATAAGGCCATAGGGCAAATCTCTGGCCATGATCTCTGGCTGACATGTCTGAGGACAGCATGCAGTACGTTCATGGCGTTTAACTTACCTTGGAATAATGACTGCGGGTATTTCCATCATGACATTTGACATGGCCTTGCATCTTTTTCTTATCGATCTTTTAGCAAAGAATTTAATCCAAGAGAGATGTCTGGAATATTCCTCAAGCACCTAACGAACTCCTAGACACAGAATATCAGGGAGGCGAATCTTTCAGCACCACTCCTTCCTTCGGCTACAGTGGCGAACTGACCTGGTCAGTCTGCCAATGCCGTAATAACGCTAATTCCATCATCGTGTAAATACAGAGAACCAGTACTGTCGATGTACCACAGTGAATATAAGCCATCCCAGCATGATTTCATCCTTTTAGATTAGCCTACCTTGCTTTATTTAGTTCACGAATGAGTCTGACCAACCTGTCAAGAAGCGCGCGATCCCACCATACGCCAGTTTTCAGCGAGGCGTAGAGATGGCAGTCGAGTCGAGAGCCTCGGATGGCATCCTGCCGGACGCGACTTCTGACCTCAAAGTGGGAGCAATCTTGAAGAAGTATGTGAGGAATTAATGCCAACATCATTATATGTCGTTTACAAATACCTTTTGCATTACTTTCCTATTGTTCTAAAAAATAGAGTAATGTAATTGCCCATGGAGGGACAGAGCAGCATTCCGTTCTTACATCCATTGCTTCAAATGTGCAGCTGTGTAAAAGGCCAACATAAGTAAACTTCAGAGACAGAACATCATTCACTATTTGATGAAATCACCTGGTTCACTCTCAATGCACTGCCGCGGCAACATCTTGTAAGAGAACGAATTGAATGAGATCAGTCCACTGATAATTGATATGAGGTGTGGGCCCAGGCCGGGCTATTTTTTATACAACGTACTATGCCTACCAAAAGGGATGTTTCTTTATACTTTTTGATAGTAGGCCTACACGATAAAATGTTGATGATTCCCTCGAAAGTTTTACCACTGGTGAAAACTGCTCAATGGTAGGCCTATTGACTTCCCGCTGAAGACTCGGAAGTTGCATGTCAATCCTGGGCGGATCCCAAGTGTGTTGCGGTAGTGAGGCTAGGCCTATTTGGTGTGCCAATCGTGGTCTTTGTGAGTGAAGAAACACCACATTACTGTAGACCCACCAGCAACTGCTGGAGACAAACCCAAACGAAATCCTCCAAATTGCGGCGTTTTGGCCCCCCGCAGAGGCGATTTCCCGCCCTTGAAAGCCCCGAGCCGAACATCACGTCCTCGGAACAGTTCGGTATGAATCGGGAAATTCCATGTGATATCTCTCCCCTGTGCAATATCATATCTACAGTGTACTAAACGTATACATTGTTGCGTATAGTGCAAGCGAAAGAGTCCAAAACCGCCAAATTCATTTCTGTTCTTCAGTTCAAATTTAGAGAATTCTGGTCATAATGGAGCCCCTAGAAATTGCACAGTTCACTGCTATGATTTTGGCCCTGCTTGCATCCGCAGTTTTGGACCGAAAAATCTTCATCTTGATGAACTTTGCCTTGTTGATGTTTTGTGGCATTATTTGGATGCTGTTCCCAAAGATGTTGCTAGAAATGCATGTAGGTTTCAGAGTCTGATGGTCTGATCTTGGATGAATTAAATCTTCCAAGGTCTGATGAGCTGTTTTAGGGTTCTGTAGTGGTTAGGCTACCTACTTCCTGTAACCAACATAACCTACCGGTCTGTAGGCTGTCAATCATGTCCCCAAGGCTACTTGCCAACCCGTTGTCTGCAGTAGACCTGCTTTGTGCTAAACTCTGAAAAGTATCCAACTGAGATAGCCTGTGGTAACGTGTTCGATATCATTCAAGCATGTTTTGTTGAAGGAGCTCAAGGCGGGGCTCAAGGTAACTCCATCCATGAGTGTGGCAAAGTGATACCTAACATTTTTTGTAGGCTATATTTTGAATTTCAGGCTGTTGGAACACCCACACATTGGCACCTGTTGGTTTCCCAGTTCCTCGGACTGGTGGTGTTTGCTACAGGTCTGGCTTTCTTGATGTTCAGAAATACTTCTGATGAAAGAGCTTCAAAAGCCCTGTTGTCCTTACTGGCACAGGTAGGTATATATCACCTGGAACTTTTTCTTATCGAAATAAGGTGTTAAAAGGATCTTAGTTTTTGCTTCATGTGGATGGATCTGCTAGGTCTGTGTCCCACCGTATAGGCCTAGATTGAAAGGCAGCATCATCACTCTGGATTGAAGTAGGCCTGGAAAGGTTTTGCATCTCCACTGGAGAATGCTCTGTTTTGATTGACAGGTCCTGTTTAGTCCATTCATGCCATTGATTGCTCGAGTTATAAATTGAATGGAAGTTTTTAGACATGGTGTCCTCTTCAAGAGAAGGAAGAGTCATCTTCAAGTTGTCATTCTTACAGACACATTTATTACACTGGCCATGTTAGATATCATGTTGATACATGTGATAATTGGTGTTATATAATTCATGTATATGTGCATGGTACAATTTGTAATGGTACCTTTTTCCACTTTAATAGTGTTTTGCCTCAGAGATCGTTGTTATTGGATTGGGGCACATGCAGCTGAAGGGAGGAAAACCTGGCAAAGGTGAAGTTGTCTTCAAAGCTTTGCTTGGCGGACCGGTGAGTTTCCTTCCCACATGTGACAAACAAATTAATTTAGTACGTGAATGTGTTGTCAGTTTAAGTGCATCATATATTTTGATTGCTGCTGTTGTTAATGACACAATATTCTCTTCATCCTTCCAGGAAATGTGGTTGCTTTATTCCATTCTTTTTCTATGGTTGGTGGTAATCATCATTCAGGTCACCAACAGGCACTGAAAAATCATTCAACAAAATAATAGTGTGAACCTATTCAATCCACCGCTGACCAGGATTTCCTCGTGTTGCCGTTGAGCTTGTCTACTGACACTCTACTATCAATAGTCAAATTGAGATCAGTGTCCGTAGGCATTTTGTTGAGTTTCCACTGTGCTTTCCGTCTCTGTTTGAAAAGTACCACTGCAAGAACCACCGCCACGACGCACAGCAACCCACATATTACACAGACTGCTATTAATTCGATTTTAAACGTCCGAACATCTTTTGGTGCGGCCCTGGTGGGCTTAACTGTGGTAGATACGTTTGCTGCGATGGGAACGTAGTCATTCCAAAAGGCTACTCGATGTGCTTTGTAATGTTTGTACATTGCGAACCCGACTGGTCCGATAAAAAGGTACTCCGACTCGGCACTGTGGTATTTTGACCAGTCGATTCCATCCATGTGGCCATTTGGAGTTGGATTCCTGAAATGAGAGTCATTAGATCATACAGGAGCAATCAATTTAAATACATGTATGTAACTCCAGCATAAAAAGGGCTGCAATGCCCCGCTGTAC
Organism: Notospermus geniculatus; assembly: GCA_002633025.1. Classification (NCBI taxonomy): domain Eukaryota; kingdom Metazoa; phylum Nemertea; class Pilidiophora; order Heteronemertea; family Lineidae; genus Notospermus; species Notospermus geniculatus. The sequence continues at coordinate 302,526 of NMRB01000002.1, read as the reverse complement.
CAGTCGATGTGAGTGCATCAACGGGTACGCCGCTGGGACTGGCATCGCTCGTGGTAATGCTTCAACACAAGTAATCAGCATTAGCGTTTAGCGACGGATTATGGTAGATGAAGGATTCCACAGGCAAGACTGCAATGACAGCACGCAGCCACAAACTTACCCATATTTGGCAAAATTGGTCCAGTACTTCATCATGAACTTACTAAACGTCTTATCGTCTGCTGTGTACGTTATCTTGGTCGGAAAATGGAAGTCTGTTGGTCTGAAGTACGGACCTCCAAACACGAATGGTAGTTCAAGCTGATGGAAGCTTGTTTTTGCCATATAGGGTTTATACTTCGGTGTGGTAACGACATGGTCGTACACGTAGAGGTAGACAGATGGCATATAGTCGCTGAGTAGTTTGGCCAAGAGCATGGTGGGTGCGGTTATTTGGATATCTGTACACAGCTGAAAGAAATTGCACAACGATTACCGCTAGGGAAAATTATCCTTTTGGACTGGAATTACGACTAGGTGACTAGGTGAAGGGATTATAACGTGGACCTGTAACCCACAAAGCAGCAGCCGAAAGGGTACCCACAGTGACCTAAAATGGTATCTCGTGGTGGCACCCGATCCGATGTTCGCAACTAAAATTCGGGCCATGCAATGGGAAAAGAAGTTCTCAAAAAGAGACAGCAGAGGGGGAGAGCGGGTTTGGCCTTTGGATTTAGTAATACCTGTATTAGTTGATATCGGTTAGATATCTTTTTGTTGACGGGTGGACTTCGCTTGTGGTCAGTGTATTCAAAGAGTGCTTCGTTCAGGAAGTGGCTGTTGTTCGGCATCCCATACCGAGTCACCAGTACATAGTCAAGTGACTGCCTAAACTGCTTGTCGTTCAGGCCTTTGTTCAAGTCGACCACTATAAAAGAACGAAATGGAATGCAGGGTAAATTGCATTCGTTTCGGATGACATCATCATGATGAGGAGCAACAGAAATATGAGGCGCCATGTGGGAATTTAATCGAAAAATGCTTTACCTTTTCTCAGCTGTGGTGCCACAAGAACCGGAAGTAGACCTGCGCATTCATCCTTCGTCATTCCTATAATCACGGGCACCTTATTTAGTTTTCCCGCTTTCAGAAGATTATCGACCCGACCGGGGATGACTTTGCCATCATCTACAGGCATCAGGCTCTCCGGTGTCTCATATAGGGAAGGCAGCTGAAAAGAAAATCTCACTTGTACGGATTCTCTTCTCTTCTTCTCGGACGTAGCGTCGTTTTAGGCCGCGCGCACACTGCAAGCGAAATGGCGAAGCGAAGCGAAGACAATTTCGCCAAGCGATGTGGCGCTGATCGCTCTCAATTTGTACACGCCAATGCTTCCAGATTGTTTAAATGTTTTCCCCACATCGCTTGGTGAAATTGTATTCGCTTCGCTTCGCCATTTCGCTTACAGTCTGCATGGGCCTTTCAACTCGCAGGAATACAGGGGTGGCGACTTTGGTTATCGGCGACACTATGGTATTGTATGTATAATGTATTCGTTTGATTCCAAGCATGAAGAGACGGCAGTTTCCTCAACAATAATCCACCTGTCAGTGATGAGAAATAATCAACAGATTCCGTACCTTCGTATCCTGCAGTGTCGTCCACTTTATGCCCTTCATGCATTTGAGAGTATCGGCAAAGACTTGGCGCGTACAGTTGAGACGTTCAGCGACTGTCATTGTGTAGTTACGGAGAATGGCAGGCGTGGCGTGGTGGTGGTACGCCCATATCGTGTTTGCAATTGGTCCACTCTCTATGATGGCGCGCACGAAAAGCCCTGGAAAGAATCACAAATATCTTGGTGGCGGCCGGGACCCATCCGTATGCACGGGTCACACTTTCATTAAAGTCCGACTTTTCTCAATGCTTCAAGCATAGAGAAAGTCTAACTTTAGCTATACTTTAGGCTAAAGTGCGACCCGTGAATACGGCCCTCAGACTGCGAGTTGGCTAATATCTATCTACGCGTTCGGGTGAAATGACTGTCAACGAAATGAACTTGGTACGATTCAGGGGAAAAGTTACCGTTGTCATCGGGATGCAGCACTTACCGGTGGCATACGGAGAGATTAGAAGAACCCCAACGCTGGCTCCCCCCGCACTGTTACCGAATATGGTAACTTGTTTCGGATCCCCGCGGAAGGCCCGGATGTTTTGTGACACCCACTTGAGGGCCAGAATCTGGTCTTGGATACCGTAATTACCGGGAAGGTCACCATCTCCAGTTGAGAGGAATCCTGAGAGATGAGAAGAAGACAAGATTGGCAATGATTAATAATAAACAATCTTTGTATTATCAAAAAGGTGATTCGTAAGCATGGTACTGTACACAGTAAATCGCTGACCAAGTTACTGATCGTTCCAACCATCGCATAAAGAAAGTGCTGCTTTTGAAGAACGCGTTGCTCAATGTCTTTAGCATCAGTCAACATTGTTTCTTACCAAAGACGCCAAGTCTGTAATTTATGATGACAACGACCACTCCGTATCTCGCCAGGACATGGCCTGTGTAATGATTGGCCGTGCCTATGAGGTAAGAACCTCCGTGGATGTAAACCATGACAGGGTAGGATGCCGAGGAGTCGCCAGCCTGTAAAAGATCACAGAAGATCAGTGTAGGCCTACTGCTTCGCTTTGCTTGGCTCCTTCGGTTGACGAATTCGTCGACAATAGGAAACCTGTTATCATCGTTTTGTATGCCTTTTGAACGCACACGAACTTGGAACGGAGAACTTAATAAAATACGACGAGGTACCATTTGACATTTGCATCAATTCAATACATACGTACTTTGAATGGGGAGTAAACGTTGAGGTAGAGACAATCTTCATTCTTGGTACGATTGCCCTTTTGAGGACAAGCTGGGGGTGGTGAAGTTGCATTCCGGATTCCGTCCCATGATGATTTTGGTTTGGGGGGCTAGCAAGAGTAGAAATGGTAGGAATTGCTGTTACTAGGTTACGGGATGAAAACAAATGTGTACACCGCGGCTGCTATCTAGATCATTCCCAATAGTGAATTCACTGACTTCGTCATAGGGCCTATTGAACGGTAACTCTTCCCTTCAGCAGATATGAAATGAACACGCCCTTCTTTTAATGTTTCCTGCCACTTGCATATTGCATTTGTATAATTGTTGCATGATTAATACTTTTAACTTACGTACTTCGAATCGTAGGTCACCGACAGGAGGTTCTGCGAACGGTACACCAAGAAAGACATCAACTTTATTGCTACCTAAACCAACACCTGAAGTGAAATCAACGTTACGTGAAAGGTAGAGATAAAAACAATTGTAAAAGGTGGGAGTTTTTTCTCATGAAATAACGAACGGCGGCGGCAACGTTTTTCTGTAACTTCCATCTGGCAAGTGCAAGCGAAGATGTTCACCACTCATGCGCATGGCATTTGAAGGATAGCAATGATTTCAAACTACTTCAAAGCTTCACATCTCTACAGTTTATTGCGAGATTTCTTCCCAACTCAGGCCATTAGGCTCGATCATAAATATATATTTATGGCTCGATACATTGTCACAGGGCAATTTTGTACTCCACGTCATGATAATTTATCTTGTCTTATGTAAGAGGCGGCGCGTTGCAAAGGACTACACTAGAAAGGGTGACTGTCCAAGATGGTTCTGGCCTATCATGTCCTTTTAATTATCGTAGGCCTACTCGAGAATGATCTGCGGAAGTAATCAATCTAAATGTCTGTGAGAGAAAGATTAACAGGTGCAACTCCTCCGCCTGCAGGTATGGTGAATTCCACCGTGAATGATGATACGGATAATGCCAGTGTGACGTAACCCAAATGTATCGGCATCCTCCTGTGGTGTACCATAAATAGTCTTCACAACCACGAAAATAAAAGGGCTTTTTCTTCTCTCATAAAAGAATTCAGGCCTATGAAGAATGACCCGTTCCTACACCTATAGGAAATCGGGAAAATCACCTCTAGTATTCCGTGTCGAAGACGGAAATGGGAAGAAAGGCAGCAAAGAAATGAAAGTTAACAAACCCTTTATGTCGTCCGTTCTTCGTTTTCCTCTGATTTGTCCAAGAGGGGTTGATACAATGACGTCATCAGTTGGCGTCGATGACGTCATCACAAGGCAGTGGATGCACGAGACCGCGAGGGTGAATTGGAGAAATCTGAATATGAAACATAGAAATATGAAACCAGAACAATGTTTCGTAGAGATACCAACGAAAGAACACCGAGTGCGTTCCATCAGAGTGCAAGATAAGCCAATAATGTTACAGATTAACCTCTTACGATTGCTATCTCTGATCAGACGGTATTCGCATTGTTTCACATCATTCTTTTTTTTATTTTCCATGTAAGAGTTACTTCCGGTATATTCTTGCTGACAATCATGGGTCTTCCCAAGGTTATTGTCATTGCGGGGAGATATTTCCTAATTTGCGGACGTTCATTTGCGGTAATGAATCATAACCCAGTGATATTAAAGATGTAATTATCACAGTGTTTATGATATAATCACAGAAACAACAGGGCAGACTGTATCATCATTCGTGTGGGTATGGAATGTCTCTATTCCTGTTCAGAGTTCCTACCTCATTTTTGGTGATAATAATTGTTATGACAGATGTCAAATCAAGGCCTAAAATATATGTCAGCCATGAGTCAGAGTAAATGAATTAATTGGCGTTATTCGCAATAATCATTGACACTGATGCCATGTTCGTGATATAGCATGGACCCATTTAATATCATTGCACTAAAACAATGAAGCCGACATGAGTAGGCTATGTCAGTACTTATCGCGGGTATACCTAAATGAATGGAGGACTATAGTGCACAACGTGGATATCAAAGAGTCAGTCATGCATGGACGTCCTCCCCGCCACTATGCAGGGGAGCATTTGTGCTTCGTCGACGAATGACATTCCGGCGGATAACGGGCAATCGTACAGCCTGGCGTCAATTTCACAATAATCGCAGATCCCAAAATTGATTATTCTGATCACAGTCCCCCGAAAAAAGCGAATGCCATGACAACCAATCTGCTGGGTTTAGTCGCTCTTCATCATGGGCCGGACCGTGGTATAGGATTTGTGGGCATTTTCTGCTTGCTTCGAAAGAAGTTGATGAAATACCTCCGGCTTAACATTCTGTTCAAATTCGTCATGGCACTCAGAAAGGTTCTTCATGCTTCGTGTCAATAACGTAAAATCGAGGTCACTGGGAGGTTACCTGGTTTTTCGGAAGAAAAAACGAGTTGCGTATAGGCCTACCTATACTTTTTGATTACCCAAATCTATGTCAAATATTGGTTTCAGGTATTGTGTTGTACAAGAGTTGTTGTCTCTCTCTTCAGTAGGATGTAGTGCCGAAACGTGAATAATGCAACGAGGGAATGTTTTATGTGCTGTGCCCAGAAGATCGGTGTACCCATACCTGTGACCCCTCCCACTAACGAAACCTCATTTTATGCGTTGTTTCCGCAAATTGATTACTTTATGGTATCGTGATGTATATTTGTGGCCAGGTGGTGTGAAAAAGATGCTGCTGCTGCTGCTGCTGCTGCTGTAGTTCAGCCCTACCGCAATAACCATAATAAAACATATATAAAACAAAGTGGGTGGACCAGCCTAGCCACAGAAGCTTTTGGAGCGCAGTGCAGTGCATCTCTGACTTGTATCACCGGTGCACGGGTTTCGAACGTTGCTGTCGCGTCTGCATGACGTCTATGTGATACTGGGGGATATTACTGGAGGCTGCCTCGACTCATCCAGGTGATTTTGTATGCTGCTCCATTCTCTACGATATTATTGAGTATTCTGCTTGACTGCCGTGGGTGTGATTATTTGAATTGCCTGGTTACCGGCGCAATAACATGTTATGCCAGTGTTACAAGCACATCTGTGCAGCAGATTATCAATGGGAAGAGTGTGAAGTATAGGCCTCATCACCAGTAACCACATGGAGCGTCCATGGTTTTATATGTTTGGGTGGGAGGTCTGCACTAAGTGGTCAAATATTGAAAGCGGCATGTTTGACAAATCTACTGGTATTGTTTCACTAGAGAAATTATATAGAACTTACACTTACCTCAAATTCATGATATCCATGTGTGTCAATCAATTTATTCCTAGTTCTTTATAGCTATGCCTATATAGGCTTAGATATATATGGCTCAAGTAGAACATAAATGGAGGACTCTCTCTCGAAAGAATTCCAAACTGCCAATGAAATTTCCTTGCGCCATGAGAATTACAATATTACTAGGCCCAGAGGTATGTGGTGGGTCAAATCACGCAAGACCAACCCATTTACGACAAAAGCACATCTGAGTGTCTCTATTCATGTAAACTGTGATAACTGGGGCACAGTTAGGATCTCATTCAGTTTGAGAAATAACTCACATTTCCAAATATTTTACGGAACAAAAGCGATAAATAAAAGTGTATGTCCATAAGAATGTGTTCATGGTACGTCAAGCCGTCATCAGCATGCCAGGTCATGGTTCATGTCATCTGCTTTCGTCAACAGTTTATCAGAATTGATCCAAGGAGATATCTTCGAATTGAAATGTGAAAAATCTGTTCAAGTGTTTTATAGATCCGATAACAAACGGTTAGGCCTAACTTATACAATCGTCATTGAAGTGTATTGGCATCTTTTTGTTTATTTTCTTACTTCAAGAGCGAGCCGAGATCAGTGGGACAGCGTTTTGTTTTTCGTTCATCGCGTTTTTTAACGTCAATAACCGTACATATAAATGACAAGACTGCCAACACTACAGTTGGAGTTGACAACAGGATTATGAATAACACTGATCACATCGTGCCTGCCCCGCCCATTTTTCGAGAGCTGGTGACAAAATTGTATGAAATTTCAGGAATTTGTTGCGATCTGCCCACGGCATTCGCAGCGCACTGCATTGAGTCAGGCGGGTGGCCGCAGAAACGGTAGGCCTGTCATCATGAGAACAACGGTTGTCGGTCACCAAGAAATCTCTCATGCCCTGAAGTGCGCAGTTTTATCCCATGCAATCCTTAGAAAGGGTCCTGTGAGGGCTGATCGACCAGGGGGGTTCATGTCATAAGGCCATAGGGAAAATCTCTGGCCATGATCTCTGGCTGACATGTCGCTGAGGACAGCATGCAGTACGTTCATGGCGTTTAACTTACCTTGGAATAATGACTGCGGGTATTTCCATCATGACATTTGACATGGCCTTGCATCTTTTTCTTATCGATCTTTTAGCAAAGAATTTAATCCAAGAGAGATGTCTGGAATATTCCTCAAGCACCTAACGAACTCCTAGACACAGAATATCAGGGAGGCGAATCTTTCAGCACCACTCCTTCCTTCGGCTACAGTGGCGAACTGACCTGGTCAGTCTGCCAATGCCGTAATAACGCTAATTCCATCATCGTGTAAATACAGAGAACCAGTACTGTCGATGTACCACAGTGAATATAAGCCATCCCAGCATGATTTCATCCTTTTAGATTAGCCTACCTTGCTTTATTTAGTTCACGAATGAGTCTGACCAACCTGTCAAGAAGCGCGCGATCCCACCATACGCCAGTTTTCAGCGAGGCGTAGAGATGGCAGTCGAGTCGAGAGCCTCGGATGGCATCCTGCCGGACGCGACTTCTGACCTCAAAGTGGGAGCAATCTTGAAGAAGTATGTGAGGAATTAATGCCAACATCATTATATGTCGTTTACAAATACCTTTTGCATTACTTTCCTATTGTTCTAAAAAATAGAGTAATGTAATTGCCCATGGAGGGACAGAGCAGCATTCCGTTCTTACATCCATTGCTTCAAATGTGCAGCTGTGTAAGGCCAAACTTCAGAGACAGAACATCATTCACTATTTTATTTGATGAAATCACCTGGTTCACTCTCAATGCACTGCCGCGGCAACATCTTGTAAGAGAACGAATTGAATGAGATCAGTCCACTGATATGAGGTGTGGGCCCAGGCCGGGCTACTTTTTATACACTGAAAAAAAATTTCGGCTCATGTTGAGTACTTTGGGCTACTGATCAGTCATTTTGTCCGTGAGATGAGTAGAAAGGTACTAATTGGGTACTAATTGGGTACTCATCGGGCCAAGGAGCTGCATTTGGAGTTCCTTGCTACTCGCTATGAGTATCTTTCTACTCGCTATAAGTACCTTTCTACTCAATATGAGTACCTTTCTACTCATCTCACGGACAAAACGAGTACCGGGTACCCCGAAGGTACTCAACCATGTACAACGTACTAGGCCTACCAAAAGGGATGTTTCTTTATACTTTTTGATAGTAGGCCTACACGATAAAATGTTGATGGTTCCCTCGAAAGTTTTACCACTGGTGAAAACGGGGGTGAAAACTGCTCAATGGTATTGACTTCCCGCCGAAGACTCGGTAGTTGCATGTCAATCCTGGGCGGATCCCAAGTGTGTTGCGGTAGTGAGGCTAGGCCTATTTGGTGTGCCAATCGTAGTCTTTGTGAGTGAAGAAACACCACATTACTGTAGACCCACCAGCAACTGCTGGAGACACACCCAAACGAAATCCTCCAAATTGCGGCGTTTTGGCCCCCCGCAGAGGCGATTTCCCGCTCTTGAAAGCCCCGAGCCGAACATCACGTCCTCGGAACAGTTCGGTATGAATCGGGAAATTCCATGTGATATCTCTCCCCTGTGCAATATCATATCTACAGTGTACTAAACGTATACATTGTTGCGTATTGTGCAAGCGAAAGAGTCCAAAACCGCCAAATTCATTTCTGTTCTTCAGTTCAAATTTAGAGAATTCTGGTCATAATGGAGCCCCTAGAAATTGCACAGTTCACTGCAATGATTTTGGCCCTGCTTGCATCCGCAGTTTTGGACCGAAAAATCTTCATCTTGATGAACTTTGCCTTGTTGATGTTTTGTGGCATTATTTGGATGCTGTTCCCAAAGATGTTGCTAGAAATGCATGTAGGTTTCAGAGTCTGATGGTCTGATCTTGGATGAATTAAATCTTCCAAGGTCTGATGAGCTGTTTTAGGGTTCTGTAGTGGTTAGGCTACCTAGGCCTACTTCCTGTAACCAACATAACCTACCGGCCTGTAGGCTGTCAATCATGTCCCCAAGGCGGCTCCCCCAAGGCTACCGGTACCATGATGCTGGTACTTACTTGCCAACCGGTTGTCTGCAGTAGACCTGCTTTGTGCTAAACTCTGAAAAGTACCCAACTGAGATAGCCTGTGGTAACGTGTTCGATTTCATTCAAGCATGTTTTGTTGAAGGAGCTCAAGGCGGGGCTCAAGGTAACTCCATGAGTGTGGCAAAGTGATACGTAACTTTTTTTGTAGGCTATATTTTGAATTTCAGGCTGTTGGAACACCCACACATTGGCACCTGTTGGTTTCCCAGTTCCTCGGACTGGTGGTGTTTGCTACAGGTCTGGCTTTCTTGATGTTCAGAAATACTTCTGATGAAAGAGCTTCAAAAGCCCTGTTGTCCTTACTGGCACAGGTAGGTTTAATATCACCTGGAACTTTTTCTTATCGAAATAAGGTGTAAAAGGATCTTAGTTTTTGCTTCATGTGGATGGATCTGCTAGGTCTGTGTCCCACCGTATGGATTGAAAGGCAGCATCATCACTCTGGATTGAAGTAGGCCTGGAAAGGTTTTGCATCTCCACTGGAGAATGCTCTGTTTTGATTGACAGGTCCTGTTTAGTCCATTCATGCCATTGATTGCTCGAGTTATAAATTGAATGGAAGTTTAGTTTTTAGACATGGTGTCCTCTTCAAGAGAAGGAAGAGTCATCTTCAAGTTGTCATTCTTACAGACACATTTATTACACTGGCCATGTTAGATATCGTGTTGATACATGTGATAATTGGTGTTATATAATTCATGTATATGTGCATGGTACAATTTGTAATGGTACCTTTTTCCACTTAGTGTTTTGCCTCAGAGATCGTTGTTATTGGATTGGGGCACATGCAGCTGAAGGGAGGAAAACCTGGCAAAGGTGAAGTTGTCTTCAAAGCTTTGCTTGGCGGACCGGTGAGTTTCCTTCCCACATGTGACAAACAAATTAATTTAGTATGTGAATGTGTTGTCAGTTTAAGTGCATCATATATTTTGATTGCTGCTAGTGTTGTTAATGACACAATATTCTCTTCATCCTTCCAGGAAATGTGGTTGCTTTATTCCATTCTTTTTCTATGGTTGGTGGTAATCATCATTCATTACCTTCGGAGTCCATCAGTGAAGCCCAGTGTACCAGCCCACTATGACCGCCAGCTGAATGTTCATCAGTCGACACTGTATTACCTGATGTTTGTTTCATCTTTGATATCAATATTGGCTCCTGAATCATGTCTAGGCATGTATATAAAGGTGGGTAATTTCCAATGGATTTATCGATAAGAGCAGTTGCATACAGAGGCAGATTCAGAGAGAATGCGCCCACTTCTTTATAATGCATCATTTGTACTAGTTGTGTCCCCTAACCAGGACATGTACAGTACATGCTGTCTCCTCCTTTTCAGAATGCTGATATCCCCTTTGATTCAACCATGAAGCTAAATATACAGCTGTGTGGAGCTTTTTCCTTAGCACACAGTTCATTCATATCGAACTCTATGGACTTCACCAGCAAAGAGGACCAGGGCAAAGTTTTCCAGGCAAATATGTTGGTGAGTTATGAAACACTCCTCGATGGCCAGCCTTTGCCCTCCTTGCCAATATGGAAGTTCGGTTATTATGCAAGTGTAATGGAAGATATTTTTAAGCATGGCCTATGCAGTGTCAGTGATGTTTGAGGTGCCATAACGATATGTGGGGGATTTCCCATCAGCACTCTCTCTTGCTATGGATTATCCACAGCAGTTGTTCAGTGAGATGTAATCTCTTCATCATCCAGGTATTTGATGAAAGCTACATCTTTATCTAAACAGAATGTACATGGACATGTTCTCACCCTTTCAAGAATGCTGATATCCCCTTTGATTCAACCATGAAGCTAAATATACAGCTGTGTGGAGCTTTTTCCTTAGCACACAGTTCATTCATATCAAACTCTATGGACTTCACCAGCAAAGAGGACCAGGGCAAAGTTTTCCAGGCAAATATGTTGGTGAGTTATGAAACACTCCTCGATGGCCAGCCTTAACCCTTTGCCCTCCTTGCCAATATGGAAGTTCGGTTATTATGCAAGTGTAATGGAAGATATTTTTAAGCATTGGCCTATGCAGTGTCAGTGATGTTTGAGGTGCCATAACGATATGTGGGGGATTTCCCATCAGCACTCTCTCTTGCTATGGATTATCCACAGCAGTTGTTAAGTGAGATGTAATCTCTTCATCATCCAGGTATTTGATGAAAGCTACATCTTTATCTAAACAGAATGTACATGGACATGTTCTCACCCTTTCAGCTTATGGTGATTCAGGCTTTGTTTGTGGGTACGCACATCTTCCTTCACACATTCACATTCATGGACATCTTGCCGATGATGGTTGCAATGGTATTATGTATGCTTAACAGCATTCTTGGACTTCGTCGCTCAAGTATCGTGGATTTCGACAGCAAAGACCTGAAGAAAAGGCGTTAAATTTTGGAATCCCCACAGAAACACATCTATTCTGTACACAAGTGAAATACAAGTTTCCTTTACTTTCATTGAACCATATTATTTACGGTAGTTTTAGTAATTTAGTTTTCGAATTGTATTATTATAAAACTGTTCCAATGACTTTATATCCTCTCTTTGCCTGTGGTCCACCAGATGGCACCGGTATTCACTTTTTATTCTTTTATTAATTTTGGGTTAAACTACCCGTATTTAATATTTACATGTACATATTTTGGGGTAATTAGGTCATTTTGTAATGTTGTGCAAGTTTTTGGGCCTTTCAGTACAGTACTCGTAGTTTTATCGACATTAGGCTAGGGCACTAACTAGATATAGGTCCATATTCTAGAAGCCTCCTTAGCTCAAAGGTCCACTTTAATCTCGCTTGTATTCTTCCCTGCAAACAATAGCTAAAGGTAAACCTTAAACTTAAGGAAGCTTCTAGAATACGGCCCTTAATTGTGGTTATTTAGACTCGTTTGCCATTTCTTTGTCTTTGATCTGAAATCACTGGGGCTAAACATATTGGAACCATATCTCCATGTTCAAGAATAACCTGAAGCCAGTGCACAGTAAAAAACCGCTGCAGTATTATAACCAGGTTCAGTTAACACCCAACACTTTGTGGGGGACTTAGGCCTATTAGTTCTGCATGTGTGCTCTTCCGAATAATTTGGCAAAATTTACCAGCAACATTGTTTGAACTTTGCTTGAAGCTTGCCCTGCTGATGACAGATATACTCCAAATTCACTAGAATTCGTTGTCTTAATTTTGGAAACTTCTCATTTTGAGGGACACCACTGTCCAGTATGTACTGGACTGTACCTTCAATGATGCTATAGGCAGCTCTGTTTTGATTGTTGTAATTATGTCGCATACCATGTATCAATTTTTTGTATGATGTGGCAGTTTCTGCATGACTGCATGTTGTGAATAAATCTGTTTCATTGTGGTATTAACTGTTGCTTTTTTCTACCGGTACCGGTGTCAGCTTTTTGCACTTGATCCGTAGGCCTAGGACAATGGATCGAAGTACTGGCCGGGGGTACTTCAGCCTATCCTAAAGTATTTATGACTCTTACATGATGATGGGACAGGCAATGTCTCTGTGCTCCGAAGTCAGGATAAACATTGCTTTTTTTTTATTGAGGAGAATCCTGTACTTTAGTGCTTTCCAGGAGCGCGTCACGCCGAAGACAGCTGCAAGCAGATTTTACGGTAATTGAGGAATTTGTTGCGTCCTACGACGACCACAACGACTAGGCAGA
>NMRB01000002.1:251138-289252 GCA_002633025.1 Notospermus geniculatus | reverse complement strand
GGGGGGGAGAGAAGTATCAGTTTTGTAGCCAGAAAATCATGAAGTAGGCCTAAATAGGCCAGGGCCTCATGTCACGAGGCTTACCGATAGGCCTAGGGCTATGTTCGGATAGGATTACCGATAGATCATGTAGATATAGGCCTAGTGGTGGCACTGCAGTAGCAGGAATACCGATAGTGATGAGGCCATTTTATATCATCGGCATGTTTTCCAGATGCAACAATGGCTGAACCATCTGAAACTGTCAAGTTGCAAGAAGAAGTTGATTTCTTGAAAAAGAAGCTGATAAAGAGTGAAAATGATTTGAAGAGTAGTTTGGAGAGATATACCACACTGAAGGAAAAGTTCCAGCGGATGACAAGCTACAATGAAGAGCTTGAGGAGCAGCTGAAAAAACTCAGTGAAAAGATACAGCAGCACCGCTCAAAAAAAGACAATGTTAGCATTGGAACACAAGTGGCTGCCTCAGACTTCGAAAAGATCACTTGTCAGTCTGGCATGGAGACTGACTCTGGCTTGGTGGATAAGCCTAAGGCATCTTCAGATGCTGCAGAGCCAGAGAAAAAGGTAAGGACGGAGGATCTGGGTTATCTAGGTTAACATGGTTGTGTCAGGTGATGAAATTTTGTGGGTGGTTGTCTTTGAATGACTTCAGTAATTAGTTTTTGGCTTGCTTTACTAACTTGATTCTCACACTAATGTTTACAATTCCCATGCATCAACTGTTTACAGTCAGGCTTGATCTCAATCTCCCATATCATTTTCAGGATGATTCCAGTGCAGAACCTATGTCGATTGCTGAGAGTCTGAAGGCAGCTGCTGAAAGGAAGTTGTCCAGCAGAGTGGTTATGTCTATGATGAGAAATCTGGAATGTATTATGATTACAATACAGGATATTATTATGATAATGTAAGTAAAAGATTGGTTGATTCTCATTTGGGAACAATGTTTTGTAGGGATCTCCAGGTGCATGGCATGAACAGTCCTAATTCTGTCTTTTTCTCTTGTATTACTGGGTGATTTCAGGAGAAGGCATTGTATTATGACCCAGCATCTGGCACTTACTTCTATTATGACCATGCCACCTCCGAGTACAAATTCCATTCTCAAGTTAGCTGGCATCAATACACTACAGCAGATGGTTACACTGACCTGGATGCCCCTAGGAGCAGGAAAGAGGGCAGCAGTCGGAAAACTGACGGAAAGGAGGATGGTACAACAAAGAGTCGAAGGCAGCATGGTGGAAAAGGCAAAGTTAAAGAAGAAGATGTAAGTGATAATTTCCTACAGCTGACTTGGTTAAACATGCACCTAAACTTTTGTCATTAATTAAATCTTCAGTAAAAAGGAAAATATGTGAATTATTTTCATGCGTTCTAATCATTAGTTTCATCTCTAATGATTTGAATTTTTGTCCATTGACAGGAGGCACTCTGTGAGGTGACCAATGCTATGTCCAAGTTATACATAGAACAAGCACGCCAGGCAGCTCTAGGTAAACAACAGTTCATTCTTTTCCATTGGCTTAGATCTTGCTCATTTGATTTTAGGAGAGGAATGGTAGGGAATCAAGACACAAGCACAAGAAGGAAAACGCACATGAAAAAGAAGAAAAAAAGGAAAGACATAAAAAGAAGAAGAAGAAGAAAAGAGATGAAGAACATAGTGATGGTGGAAAGAAAAGGAAAAAAAGGAAGCAAGAGAAAGATGAAAAGGATGAGGAGTACTCTCGGCATGAGAAAAAGAAGAGAAAAAAGGACAAAGTGGAAAAGGAAAGAGACTTAAAAAGGGATGAAGAGGAGAAAGGTACCAGAAGGAAAAAAAATGCTTCTGATGGGAGCGAGAGAAATGTTCCTGCAGAAGTTAAGGTTCCTAGCAAGGATCCAAAAGCTGAGAAAAATGAATTAGGTGGAAAAGTTAGAGGATCCAACAGAAAGACTGACAAGGGAGATGATAAGTATTTTAGGAGTTGTGATATTTTTGATGAGATTGTCACAAAGAAATCAAAGAGCAGTAGTCAAACAGAAAAGATGATCATCGATGAAAGAGAAAAGAAGACAGAGGCAGGCAAAGGTGATCGGTGTGGTGAGGGAAGTACAGAGGAGGGAAAAGTAGTAGAGGCTGTAATTGACATATCAAGTGAAAGTGAACTTGAAGAGGGAGAGATTAATGATCTAAGTACATCATCATCACCATCGTTGTCATCTAGTAGTGATTCAGAATCGGAGTCCGACTCAAATTCTTCCAATAATGTGGAGGGTAAGGAGCATTCACGGGATTATCCATGTCTTTCCTTATCCAGAAGCTGTTCTATCAGAAATTGTTCTACCAGTTTGTTATGATCTGAAGTGTGAAATTAATAGTGTGAGAATCTTCATGTTGAATTTAGGGTATAATTATGCTGAATTCCTTGAAAGTATTTGAAATTATGCTGAATTCCTTGAAAGTATTTGAATCAGACTTCCTGAACCTTCATTACTGTATTGATTTAAAGGTTGTTACTTTTTTGTTGCATTACAGAACATGCCAAAGCTTGGCCTCCCAGTGTCCGAGCCATGGTGAAGACCTCAGATGTGCTTGACCAAGGCAGCTTGTATTTGATAACTTATACTGGTGGAACTATAGGCCGAGAAAAGGATCTTGATCTTACAATACTCATACAGGACCCACTTGTTTCTAAGGTATGCTCAGTGAAATTTCATTTATAATTGGAGCTACAAACCTGCCTGTTTGGAGTAGCCTTTTGGTCATGGCTGGAGAATGGTTTGTGATTTTGACATCACATTTCCTTATTCCAGATGCATGCAGAATTAAAGTACAATGAGGAATTGAAGCGATATGTGGTTATTGATCATGCCAGTCAGAATGGGACATTTGTGAATGGAGAACGGGTGTGCGAGGTGAGTGATCCATTTGGTGCAGTCCAGGATATGATCAAACTGAAGTTTTGTTGAGGAAGTGTTTTAGAAACCTGCATTTCTGTATGGGTTCTTGTACCTTGTCTTCAAAGTCTCTGGACTTCTTTATCCTTTTGTTGCAGCCCAAGGTGATGGGAGAGCCAAGAACGTTGTTTAATGGTGATGAGTTGAGGATTGGTGGTACCACATTTGACCTCCATATCCATCCTGGTACTGACACCTGTGAAGGTTGTGAACCGGGACTCGTCCAAGCCCAGATGCAGCAGCAAGGAAATCATGGTAAAGCTTTACTCAGACCTCTGGCAACTGGGCCTGTATACTTTGTGGCTTTGAATTATTGTCATCCAAAAATACACAATGGGACGTTGGTAGCCAGTTTCCCTAAAAAATAGACCGATTATGTTTTCATTATTTCTCTAGGTGCTGCTGATTTAAAGGTTGTAAGAAAAGAAGACAAAGAAATACAAAGACGGAAACATTTGAAACAGATCAAGAGGAAGTTTGGTCTTGAGGTGAGTGTGGCTCTGGTGTATCAAGTGAGTGTATTGCCAAGAGTTCAGTGAGTGCATTATACTTCTTTGTGGCTAGTGGAAGTCTACACTCCTCGCGCAGTGTTTTGTTTCGCTCTGTACCTACGCTTCACAAACCACTGCATCGAATGGCCGGTATTCTGCCGATTTACCGCCAGATGGCACTATTTCCGTCCAACCAATCAGCGCCCGCCATCAGGCTGCAACTGAGCGTGGCAGCGGCAACAGTAGTGGTGCCATCTGGCGGTAAATCGGCAGAATACTGGTCTTTCGAAGCAGTGGTTTGTGAAGCGTAGGTACGGAGCGAAACAAAACACTGCGGGAGGAGTGTAGTGGAAGTCATGATTGCTCGTTACGGGTACTACCACTGGGTGGGGCGGGTGTAGTGAATTGTGTGATTGGAAAGTGGATAGTGGAGGAACATTGGCAACTAATAAAGCCTGGTTTTATGTATCGTATTGAAATATTTTGCTTTCTGGTCTGCATGTAAATTTCTTCTACCTACAGAACCAGAGCTATGTGGATGACAATGCTGCAATTAAGAATCCAAATTACCAAGATAAAGCATCAGAGAGGAGAAAGACAAAAGGTAGTGATAATCCTTACCAGAAAGATGATGCACCAGCGTCTGTTGACAGGTAAATCATCATGTCCTACGTGTATATCAAAATTACGTTTTATGAAGTAGAAAATCTGAAGGAACATTCTTTTGACTGCAAATTTTTTCAGAATTTCCTCTTTATTCAGGCTTTGGTTGGTCAAAAAATGGATCCAGTTTGTAGTGTAATCCATTTAGATTCTGTCTATTTCATGCAGAGCTATATCGACCGAGAATAAGGGTCACAAGTTGCTTCAGAAGATGGGTTGGACAGAAGGCGAGAGTCTTGGCAAGTCCCGACAGAAAGGACTCAAAGAACCTGTAAGTATATAACTGTAGAAAACAAATAATTTTCAGCACAAGTCTGTATAATGTTGCAAATGCTATACTGTATACCGGTACCTGTTTACTGTGTTAGTAAATTCGGTATTCACAATATTATCTCTTATACTTCAGATAAAAGTGAACATCCGTAGTAAACCACAAGCTGGCCTGGGCTCAGGCTTCAACATTGAAACTTCACTTGATAATGTGGAAAGTGTTAAAAAGAAGGAGCTGTGGGCAAAAATGCAGCAGAGGTACTCGGAGTTGGAAGGGCAGAAGGAGGCTGTACCTGACCGTGGTGGTTGGGTGAGCGGTGGTGTAGTTGCAGACACGGTTATGGATGTTTCAGCAACTGATGTGCCAAAACAGACTGCTGAGGCTGGTGCTGGTGGTGTTACTGATATCCAAGATATTGAGACAAAACAAAGTGCAGAGAGCTCCTGAGCCCTTTGATTATGTTGCTTTGACATTGGTGCAACTGGTGAGAAGAGGAGCAAATGGAAAGAATCAGTGTCACAGAGTCCTTGTCGCAGTAGCCCAGGTGATAGGAGGCAGGGCCAGCCTTTTATCTGTGGAGATGTGGTGCAAATTTTGCATAATGCGGTGCCAGGGCATGGGCAGAGGTATAATTACTCAAAGGCCAGAAGAAGCAGCATTTAGTTACCACTTCCTATGGATTAATGTGCTCTTGCCAGAGAAGAAACAGATGCTGTTATTTAGAGCCATTGCTGGTAAGGACTTGGGGGCACATTTCAATTTTGCTCCAATGTTTCTTCCTGCTTTTGTTTATAAACTGGTGATATTTGAAGTGGTAAGCATTTAGGCCTAATCACCATTGCCCATCAGAACATGTAGAGTTTGTTATTTTGGTGCCAATAAAATGTTGACTGTTGATTAATAATTAACATTTGCATGCATTTTAGTTCACTTTCTTGTCATTTTGCTGCAATTATAGATTTGAAAGTTGTGGGTGAGGCTGTCTGCATAGCTGATAGACTGTTCCTCTGCGTTCCATTGCTTACTAACTGCATGTACAAAAATATGGTTCCCACTTATATCATTCTGAGGTAGTCAGAGGTTCTTTAATGTGCTCTTATTTTGAACTCTGCGCCAGAACCTCGGATCTTCTCAGGATGGTCGTATTAGTGACAGCTCCTTGTGAATATGTCAGACTTCGTCCTGGTGGCCAATTGACAAAGCAGACTTACTCATAATTTCTGTGATGCCCTTTTCCTCTCTGCATGTAGATTGATTGTTCGCTCAGCTTTAGCTTATGGGCCATCATGTCATTTAGCCCTTTGGTATCAGTATCTGCTCAGTAGTCGGCCTGGCCAAATTACTGTTTGCTGGACCATGCCATGAAGGTGTTGAGCTGCAAATCTTGACCCTTTACAATGTTCACAACGTCCAGCTTTTGTACATGTATTGAGGACGCTTTTTCTGGTCCTGCCGTTCCGCCAACACCGGTAGAAGCAGTCTGGCGTCGCGTCTCTTTGCATAAAGGTGGAATAAGCTTATTCCATGTATAACTTAACGTTATAACATGAAGTTATAACCTGTATAGATTCCGTGTACAACTTATAACATGAAGTTATACCTGGAGTTCTTACTAGTATTCCACCTTTATGCATACGGGCCTTAGTGTCTCCTTGGAGGAATTATACTGAAATTCCTCCAAGGTGTCTCGTACGCGCACTTGCACGTTCGCCAATAGATCCTCACTGCGGAGGTAGATGTCACCGTTAACTTCGCTCAAAAATGAAACGGCGCGACGTTTCCCGGCCACACCGCCAGCTCGTGAATCCATTCCATCCTGATAATCGTACTGATTAACCCAAAGAAATCAAATGCAACAGATGGACAGTTTATTGTCAATCAACCAGTACACATAACCAATATTGAACTGACCAATTTAGAGGACATGACAATGTGTAAACGAGGATGGAGCAGTCAATGGGTGCTGCTCACGTCATTTGGATGGCCAGTATGTACTCTAAGCAGAGATGTCAACTGACAGAGAGTGGGAGCTGCTACTAACAGAATTCCTTCATCTTTCCTTTGGAAAGACAAAGAAAAACAGAACAGAAGTGTTGGAGAATTCGACCGATGTCACCTTTCCCTTGTTCTTGACAACAGGCCGTTCGAAATCAATTTACACATGTGCCATGCCCCTTGAAACTGGTAAGATATATCAAATGTTCAATGAATGGTTGAATTGAAGAATGTAGCCCTAATCATCGCCATCATCAATGTACGAATGTGCGAAGGACGTTTTGCCAAATAGTTGTTGAACTATTGAACTACGCAGAGTGGACAGTGCGCTACTCTTTCTAGCGGACTGCCCTTTCGTTCATAACACTGCTTAGTTCAGCAGTTGCACCGTGAGCCAAAAATGAGTATGGGCATGGCGTTTTGAATTGCCAACTGCGTGCAGACGTACACTGAGCAAAAAAAGACCAGATGATACGTCAGGTTGAATGACATCGCCAACTAAATACAAATTAAAATACAAAAAAATACAAACATAATACAAAAATACGCATACATGTACATCTTCCGTCATTTTTTCCATTACTATTTACAATCCAAAACTTAAATGCAGTAAACAAACGTAGCTCACTAGCTGAAGGTGCCCTTTCCACCTTGAACATCATTATAAATTGCTCTCTACAAAAATCGTTACTTATTTCCCAACCTGGGGCCGTATGCATTAAACATCTTAAGTGTAAAATTCCCCTTATCTTTTGTTTGGAACAATAGTTTAAGGGAAATTTTACACTTAAGATGTTTTATGCATACGGCCCCAGATGCCCAATGTCATATTTCAGTAAGGGAACTTCAGGATCGGGCTGTTGTGGCATCGATATGTTACAAATTGGCATGGTTGGCCGGGCTAGGCCCAGACTCCGTCGAAGAGCCGACTGCTGCCTTTAGTACCGCGGGGTCAGCGAAGCAATTTGCTGCGGTTGCAGACGGCGTTTACCAACAGACAACAACTGTCTCGGATGTCAGACATTTAGAGTACATCTAAACGTGAAGATAATGTTCGGGATTTATTCTTGTTTGTCTGGCCCATGTCATCCGCATTTATTGTCTGTTATCCGAGATCACTGGGTGCAAGGCTGTAACACCAATTTGTGACTTTTGCAATGAACATGATTCATGGTCGCACATAAAAATTCCATTTATGGCTATTCATCACAAGTTCTTATGGACACAAGTCACTAAAAGCGATTTGGTAGAATATTGGTGTGCACAGTTCCCCAAGCAGTTTCTTTATCAGAAGTCCCTAATCATGTCATTGCTCATTACTGGAGACATCCTGGATTATTACGATGTTTACAAGGCGGCTGGTTCTGAGATGAGATAACTTGGTTGACGCTCCGAATAGCAGGAGTTATCATTTTCCAGTACGACTATTGTGCACACCCATTGCATCAATCGATCTCGGAAGCTTAGTGAAATGTTCGTTAAGGTCCGCTTGACCTACGATAAAGAGTGGACTGCATGATGACCAGCCGGTCCTACTGCCGGGCTGCATTATCTGATACAGCCTAGCGGATTCTGCCGCGGTTTTCACAGGCTTTGGGATAATCAATAGGCCATTGTATTGTTAAACCATCGAGATTATCCAAAGTCCTGTGAAAACCGCACCGCTCGCCGGAACCTGCTGCGGAATCCGCTATATAGTGGAAACGGGCCTTTACCGTACTGCGGTCTACCGTATCTGACGTGTACCTCTTGACCGCCTTCAAGGTCTGCGCGAAATAGTTAATCTTATAGGTGCAGTTTTGGCCTGACGCCGAAAACTAATTTTACGTTTTTTGATGCATTGATCTATATATAGATACGAAGGCTAGGTCTAGGTTTGTTTTTAAAAACTTGGAAACCTTGGAATGACTGCTTTTGTAACTATGGGCCCACTGGGGCATTATCAAGAGTGATGGATCTTCTTTACCATCACATAGTTTCAAATTCCCGACAAACACATGATAATAGAACGATGTATGCGAAATCGGACAGCCTAATAGTACATTTAGGCCTGTATCCGTATAGATTCCAGCTCAGCTTCGCTGAAAAACCATGGCTTTTCACTTCAAAATTTTTGTTTTCAACGATAAGTGTGGTGTTGTTGCAATTTTCGACCGATTCTACTGGCACTCACACACAGTGGCAGTGGTGTAGCTTATAAAAAACCCATCCCTCCCAAAAATTGCATTGACTTCTAACAGAAGAAGTTGAAAAACTGACCCATGACATGCATAATGCGCGCCATTACCTGAGTCCCACACCAAAATTTTAGAATTTAGTTGTCCAACAAACAGGCAGGCTCGTTTGATCTTTCCATGATTACCACATTCGACTGCATGGCTGTCAAAATGAAGACGAAAGAATAAAAATCGCTTGTAAACCTATGCCCTATCCTACATGTCGACCTTCAGGGCCTAAAACGATTGTCTTGTGTACCTGNNNNCCCCCCCCCCCCCCCCCCCGAGATTGGTGGCTGCTTCCATTGAACATCGACATAATATTCCAAGGCCTAATTACACGAGACCACATAAAATGTACAACATACACATATTCTCATCTCTCAAGATCAACATCATTTTTTACATCTTGTGATAAATTTATCTGCCAATCTATAATTTAATCACATAAATATCCTTATAAATTACTACTTATGTACACAATTACGAAACATGATAAAGGCGTACAGATTGTCCAACAACATGAGATTCTGTTTTCCAGCAAAATGATAAAACCCATCCAAAAAATCTCAACAGAACATTAAAATCGTGTTTACTTCTCGTTTACAGATTCCTTGAAATTGACAAAATAATTCCCCAAACAAAATATTTTCAACATTCTTTCCCTAATTTGTTTATATTGCTCCTTTCTACTTTGTTATTTGCCGTTGATTTCTTTGATAGGTCTGTTTTATCATCTTGCTTGTGATAAAATTGGAACTACGTTCAGAGAAAAATGCATTACAGATTAGCGCATGCGCAGGGTGCTCAAGCTACGATCAGTTCAGCAGTTGCTTTGCTGCAGTTATACGTGATGCTTGTTTGACTGGCGCCGGAAACGTTTGCTTGTGATAGATCATGTCTGCCTGTCGCCAGCTTCACTTTGGCAGAAACCTCAAAAAGGAATTGTTCGTAACATTTCACATGATGATAAGAAGCCAGTGCTGGTCATGCTGGTTGCGAACACTGCGATACTGTTCAGACCAAGGAACCACACTCAGGCCTTCTTCCAGTAGGGCCAGGGACTCCTTCGGTTTGTTGTCGGCCAACTTCTGGACTTTCCCGATAAAAAGGGATGATTCCCCTCCTGGAACAGCTGGCCTATCTTTCGGTATTGCCTTCGCATTCTTCCCGAGCCTACTTGAAGGCGAGGTAATGGGCGTCATCATCTTCATCTTCCGACGAATCAGCGATCGGCTGAAATTCGTCAGACGCATCGTTCCCTGCAAGGAGGAAAGTCGGGGTGTCGTTGAAGCATCCGATTCACCAGGTTTTCTTGGACAGTTTGATTTGGGGGTACATGTAACATTATCATAGAACTCCCTTTGTTTGCATTCTGATAGAGTTTATCTCGTGTTTGTGGGAGTGACAACAATGAACAATGAGTGTTGAAGTTGATTTAAGTCGAAGTTCGTCAACGGGATGAGGGGGTCGGAAGTCAAATGGATATGTCTGGGTAATCAAATACTGGTACTTTAAACTGAAAGTTATCATGTTTTGGGTTGGTACGATTAAATTTGTACTGATCTCAAGCGAACAGGAAATGGGATAGTCGCTGTGACAACAGTTGTCGCCAGTGTGCGCCCATGATACGACCGGAACACGGCGTTTTCCGGTCGTTTTACCCCATGACATTGGCAGAGTGACTATATCAGGTTCGATTCGTTTCGATGATGTTACCCCATGTCATTTCGAATCTCCGATTGACGTCCGGATAAGGCCCAATCCAGTGTCTTAAACTGTCCACCCTTTGCTTATCCAATTTACTAGCTTTTGACGTGCATTTATATTATTTTGTTCTTGTTTCTGAAAAAGGAATTGTCTGATACTTACGTCCGCAAGCTCCACTATGCTTTGTTTCTATGACAATTCCCTGGGCACATGATGCAATCTTCATCTCGCACCAACTCTGATACGTGACGTCATCCGTGCCGCATATCGTCTTCGTTTCAAGGAATGGTGCGCAGTAATGCCGTTCGTCGCAGGAGGCACAGTGTGGTTGTCCAGTCTGGGTGTCTGTGAGGCAGACTCTTCCAGCAGGGCAGGTGATGGTACTACAGGTTAAAGACGCTGAAAGTAGAAACAAGGGGGTATCACTTGTCACATTGGCTGCATGCGGCTAACTTTAATGTCACGAGCCGTTTGCAGTATGGAAGCTTTGAAGCCGCCATGCAGCTTTCGGTGCTGAAAGTCAAGACGGGAGAGGCGTAATGTGATGGTGTGCAATTCTGCGCACAACTGGAGAGTGCCTGAGGAACACCCCAGTTGGGGTCGAAAATTTGCGAATATCGGAGACGGCTTTACTTATACTGTCACAACCGGAGAGCAGTTTCTTCTCATCCCTTGCAGCGGTGAATGCTAACAATGGTCTATGTGAAACTTCCCCAAAGAAAAACAGAAAAGCTCATGAAATGAATATTGAAGAGCGTAATTATCGCGTACTGTACGTATTTCAGCTGGGAGTATATAATTAGCGCCAACCTCCCACGAAGTTTGCACTTGGAGGGAAAAGTTAAGCGGTTAAACACTTGTTAACAAGTAAGGTTACCGCCAAAGACGTCGGAACATTACAAACGTATTTACTACAGGGTGGAATGCTGCCAATAATGTAAGGGAAGTCGATCACGGCGCTGATCAATGGCTAACACCTTTGCTATATACGCTTTCATCCTCAGTCAGACTTTGCAGACAGGGTTACTGGTCGGGTAATCACTTCACGCGGAATTCGTGGTACGCTCCATGAGTTGGTCAGAGATTAAAGATTGTTTACGGTTTGCGCAACGTCCCGTTCGTTCAGAAGTTGGTTATGGGTGTACCAATGAACATGGCATTTGGCCAACTGCTTCATTTACATGTACTGCAGACGATTTAGGAGTGAGATCGAATAATAAATATAGTGCTTTTTGTCGGTAAAGTAAGGAGATAAATGCTTCATTTTGTGAAAAACATGCAAGAGCGCCTCTAAGTACACATATTGCGCTAACATCGATCAAAATCTAACCTGTTTACGAAAATTTGAGACAGGCAGTATTCTTATACGGGTTCATCGTACCGACTTTCGGGTAACGAAATCACGACAGATTTGACGGACTATGTCTGGGTTTTCAGACGCTCTCATCAATAATCCTCAAAGTTTCACATCAGGCGGAAAATCTCATACAAACGAAACCGCTAGAGTTCATCTTGCCTTCTAAGACGATTCGTACTGTGTTGAACTTATGGGGCCAATTTTTACGAGTGATGCGGACGTGGCGCTGTGTGGCTCAGTCTAGACGACGTGTAGACTTGTCGAACATTGAAGCGAAATGGGGTGTGAAAACACGGCAGGTGAAGGATAGAAATGATAGATGCCAAACGATGAACATGTGAGAGAGTGAAGCGGTGGGGGATCAGAGAAGTCGATGAGAATCAAAAGGTTAGCGAAAGGTTCAACAGGTGCTTTTCGCATCCCCGAAGAATCATTTTTCTTGAAGATAGTACTTTAGTACAAAGGGGGGGGGGCTATTCAGACGTGGAGATAATAGAGTACTCTTAGCATAGGGCCTACCGTGAGGCGAATGCGCATGTTCTCCAAGCTGACTTTGACAGTTATTCTGCTAAAGTGATTTGAAGAGATTTGGTGCATTGTATTTACTTACGTATGCATGGCCCTCTGTATGCTATGGCTATACTTTTCCCTCGTAAACACATGGCAGCACGAACTTTACATAGACTATCGTACGTATTTCCGTCCGATCCGCAGAGCTGTTGATGGGGCTGGGCTGCTGGACATCTTATTCGGCATGGCACGCAGTGCGGGGTATGATTTTGGTCTAATATGCAATGCATCCCATTAAGGCAGCTCACACTTTCACAACTCGCTGTAAGAGAACGAAACGTGAATTGTTTGGGAATACCACAAGGTGACGAATTTTGTCCGTTTGTGTTGCACATCTTGACACCGCGTCATGTGGCGTGCTGGGTGTTCGGCCTCTGCGAGGGTATACCTATGTGCTGAGGCGTGGTTTCCATCTGAGGATTGAGGCTGACTTTTAGTGAAGTTAGATCAGCAATGCACTGATGGAAATTGCCTTGCAATTTATTATGAATATGATACCAGCTTGAATCTTTCCCTACTGTACGTTTTTACTTACATCTGCATTTTCCATAGTATTGCACTTCAATTTGTCGATTGTGTCGGCAGTTGTATTTCCGTAACCGGCAGAGATTCCTGTATGATCTGTTATCGGATCCACAGAGAGGCCCTGAGTAGTCCGTCGGGCCCAAGTTGCAGTGCGGGTTACAGATACACCTTGGCGCTGACTGCCGCATGCGACAGACCTTTCCGCGGGGACACCTTACATTTGTACAACTACCTGCAAATTAATTAGGAAGATTTGCTCAGTATTATGGATGAGAGGTTTCGTTTTTTTCCCTTTCTCTCGTGCAAGAAACTGGTGGCTTTGTTTGAAGTTTGGTAAGAGCTGAAATATATAGCATCGAAGCTACCATCTAGTAGGCCAAAACCATGAAGTACAAGGGTGCTGAATGTGACAACCTATAAACAATGGGCAATAGACGTTAAGGTTTTTGGGACCAATGTGTGTTTCGTCAACTTCAACCCAGCAAAAATCGTAAAAATCACACCACACACCAAAAAGAGGTGTTAAAAGGAGCACTGAGAGTCACCCGATGTTGTTTTGATTAACGGAAAAATTTCATCTTTAAAACCCCCGTATCATCAACCGCGGATAAGTGTGTCATTTACAATCGTGTCCTTTTTGTACATGTTGCACGGGAAAAAGTAGAATCCATCGTGTTCTTACTTGTGCAGCTCTTGCAGTTCGGTATACCAGTTCCCAATACAGCTTGATGGTAGAATATGGTCCCAGAATCCAATGTTTCGTCGGTCCACGCTTTCATGCTTGCCGCACCCGAGGCCGTTGCCTGGCAACATTCCTCGCGCGTTAAAGTGGAGCTAATGAGAGTTTCGCAATTGCCATGTCGGTTGACCTGCAGCCAGCACTGTCCAGCTGGAAGAAGAATTTCCCATAACTGAATTGTCGCCTTAACAGCAGTTTTATTCTGGGAAGTTTCACATCCTACACTGAACATCTTCCCAACCTCGGATTTTAGGAGTAAGATGGTCGTGTTGAAAATTCAAACATCTCAATGCTACTGAGGGTTCTCCAAAGTGTAACATAAGGTCCCGTAAGTGCATATGCACCTGATTTTGGACAGCTGACGAACAACACTCGAACCTCTTCCGTTCGCGAAACGCACCTTGTTAGGGAAAGTATGTTGCACGGTGACTTGGTGGCGAGTACAAAAACTGAACGCGGATGGTTAGGGCTGAATGAGCGTGTTGACTGGAAGCTGGCGTTTCTCGTAAAGCATCAATAGGTGCTCTTCCGACACCCGCCAAGCATGAATGGTGATGTAGGAACGGCTCGGTTGTTCAATCTTTGTCGCCTTTTTAGAATAGATGTATATTTAATGGGGGAGAATCATAAAGAACACCAGAGGCGTCTGGGTGGTCGCTTATTTGCGTTTGTACTTTTGTAACCACTGCCACGAGGCTGAGTGCGGAGCGGCAGTCGAATCGTTGGAAAGGAGGCATGACGTCATAGTTTTTTACTTATCGTATTTTGGTAAGACCGAAGTTTGTCATCTATATACAGCCTTCGCTTATAACTTCTTTATATGTGGGGACGTTTAGGGCCGTATGCACAAACGAAGATTAATATCTTGAACTCAGGTTGAGCCCCCGGGGTTGAGCCACAGCTTTTCAATTGTTCAGTACAAATGGAAAAGTTGTGGCTCAATCCGCGATCAAGATAATCTTCGTTGGTGCATACGGCCCTTAGTGTGAATAGGTAATGTCGGGAATAGCTATATATATACATTCGCCATATAATTATTATTATCATTCAGGACGTCAGGACGTTTCAATCTCAGCTAAAAATAAATCTCAGTGTAGACGGATTCCATTCCAATCCTCAGAGAACTCCTGGGTCGTTGACTCGACATTTTTAAAGTACATACATATCTTTATGTGTATGTCTTTGAAAGGAAATTAATGACTGGAATTTTCCTTTTATCACTAACGTTAGGTCTTTTTTCATGGTACGCTAGGTTGGTTTCGATATAAGTGATTGAGTGCAAACGTCAGGCCTGGCACGTGATTCGAAAATTGTTGCAAGTTTACAAGTTCCGTCACACTGTTTTACAGATGTTTGCTTATAGATTTCCATCCATTTCCAAAAGAGAGCATCGTTGTCACGTCACAGCATTCGCAGTTGTTGATGAGATTGAACTGAGTGTTGTTAGAATGACTCATTTGTTTGAATGGGATTGAACTGTTGTTGTTGGAATGGGATTAAACTGTTGTTGTTGGAATGACTGCAGTTGTTTGAATGGGATTGAACTGTTGTTGTTGGAATGACTGCAGTTGTTTAAATGGGATTGAACTGTTGTTGTTTGAATGGGATTGAACTGTTGTTGTTGGAATGACTGCAGTTGTTTAAATGGGATTGAACTGTTGTTGTTGGAATGGGATTGAACTGCTGTTGTTGGAATGACTATTGAATTGTTGCTGTTGGAACGTTGGAATGCAATTTTGAACTGGATGTTGTTGGAATGACTGCAATTGCTTGAATGAGGTTTAACTGCTGTTGTTGGAATGGTTGAGTGCACTAGCTGTTGGAAGACTGAGCTGTTGTTGGGATAAGATTGCAGCTCAGCCATGACCTGCCGACGCCCCTCTTCACATGTGGCGTACGATCTAAACCTCTGGAAATGCCTTATTGACATACTGCGTCAGAATGACGGTATGAGTTGGTGATCTCGGATCTCGTATCTCGTTTAGGCCCTATATCAAATATGTTTCGTAGTATTCAGTTGAAGTGTCATTGTTACCACTGATAATAGGCAGAGAGTTTGTGTTCTGATAATCAGCAATATCTTAGCAAAAACAACGACGTGCTCAAGATAGGGGCCTATATCATGATGGCGTATGATATCCAATTAACACTCTCAGGAGTTTACACAAGGTTACGGTAATTCATGATGGAAAAACTATTATCTTGATCATGGGTTCATGCTATGCAGAACAACAATAATCTCATTTGCTAAGAAAATAATAAGTGCTAAATTGATCCTTGAGACCTTCGTTTTTGTTGCTGGCCAATCGCCAATCACCGTTAGTTCCGCAGGGGTGGAAGAGGGTCTGACAAGCCTCCTGAGACTAATGCCAAGAGCTATTCACTGGCAAGAATGACAAATTAAACTAAGGTGACCCATAAATGTAACAAAATGTTCGAAAATGTTTCTTATCTAAACAGAATTTGATTTCATTTCGTTTTAAACATGAATTCGTGGTAAAATCATCCCAGGTGGTATGCGGGGTATGCAGTTACAAAACTGTACCGAATGATCCTGTTTATAAATATATACGTAAGTATGCCATCCGTCTCTTATTGGTCCACTGGACTCGCGTGGTGCAGTGATGGCATTTCGATAAAGCTCTCCAACATAGTAAATCACAAGCCGTCGTGCTAGATTGATAAGGCTTCCGGACTATCGTGGGATATTTGGCATCCATCCAAATAACCGTACTGTTGTTATACGCGTAAATCAAATTACTGACTGCACCAAGATTTACCGACTTGGTCACAGATTATTGCGCAACAGGGTCTGGAAAAATGCTTGGAAGTGTCACGACTGTTGTCGCTGTAGCATTTTTCACACACGCTAATTAATGACCGTGACTGCGGGAAATTAACTATGTCATAATCAACCACTTATAGTCTTTTTAAGTCGCTGTTTACGTCATAACTTTGGGTCAGGGTACTGACTAATTAATCGATTAGGCCTAATGTCAATTTTTCGAGTGGTCGCCTGGGTGTGAGTGTCTAGTCGTAAAATGTCACAGCACTCAGAGTGACTGACAGTCGGGTCAATTTGTGGGTGTTATTGAGCGCTGTTGCGGGTTTTCACGCGTTTTTATGCATCAACTTTGGAGAAACCCTCATGGTATAATTGAGATGTCTGAGTGAGCCTTGGTTAACATTTTACAGGATATTTTATGCATCTTTTCATTTGCCACCGATCGTGGCAGTGGATTATAAAACTTAGGAACAATAAACAATATTAGAAGATATGATATTGGGAGGATATTTCACTCAAAAATGCCGTTATCAAGTTCATTTACAAGTGATTTACAAATTGGCTTGATCGATAAAGAACAAAATATTGTTTTGGAAATAGTCAAAAACTGCTGAACCGTAAAAGTAAAAAAGTCGATATTATCAGTTTGTCATTTTTCCGATTCGGCATTTTCATATAATATAACAAAATATATGATATAAAAGAACTTTGAAATCGGTAAAGTTATGGTTCACATCCTACCTTTAACATGATCCACGAAATGGTAGACAATCATAATCAACCCAAAAACAAGTTTTGGAAAGTTCACTTTCACTGAAGATATCATTTTGTCCATCATACTTGTAATTTGAGAATATCACGATACCGAGAGATCAATCAATGAATGAGTGTTGGAAATATTCCTTAGATAAAATCGAGAAGTGGAATATAACTAGGCTTGGTTTTGTGATATACGAAGGGTCCAATTATTCAATCTGTTGCCTTCTTCCTGTCTTACGTCGATCTGGTTTGGCAAAATATCGAGGAAATCATAAATAGGTAAAAATTGGCTCAGCGCCCAACTTGGAGTAAATTGTTTTGACGCCGTACTCACGTGGTGTTACAATAGTCAATGAATAAATGGTTTGTCTGGGTCAATCTCTTGTTTTGAATTCCTTCCGAAGGTGGTGGGCGGGTCTTGCTTTGGCCAATGAGATGTCTTCCAGTTATCTTATTGGTTGATGATCGGACAACGCCTCCCGCGCTCTATTTCCGTATTTTGTTGACGTTTAGGACAATCTTAGCAACGATAGAGTCGGAAGTTTTCTCCTAATCATTAAAAATAAACTAAACATGACCCCATAAAAGGCAAATGTCAAGCAATTTGAATCATATGTCTGTTGACTGATATGTACTCTTGAAAAACGTCTGATAGGCCTATTTACGTCACATAACATTCAACTTTGGGGACATTCGTACCCGGGTAAAACCTTCATCGATCCGTGGGCCATATTGGAGTCCTTTCATGTTTTTCTTTAGACCGTCTGGACCCCGTCCTGTTTAACCGAAACACGCGTTCATTGAAAGTACTTGAAGACCCCGAAATGCGAGCACTCAAAAATCTAATTTGTTCTCGTTTACAACTTTTCTTTAGATTTCAGAGAGATCGTGGATATGGACAGATATTAGATAATCCAAAACTAAGTAGCCGACATCATCATTCTGCTGCACGCGAACCCTGGCGATGAGAGTGGAGAATGTCCGTTATTCACATCAGCTCTTGCTACAATTATACGAGACAATAACAACGTTATTCCACCGTCTGACCCGATGATTGCTAAGAAGAGAAAAACCGACATGACTTTTCAATCGATCACACCGTGTGGGAGGCTGGCTGGATGCCGCATGACAAGATTAGATAATATCGTACTGCTGTGCAATCAGATTTGTGTGATTTGTGGCTTCTTCAAGCCCGAACTATGATGACTTTTGCCTCCTATCAAGAGTCATCGCTGACAATCGCATAAATAGAAAGGTTATCTCTTCAAGTATCGTAATGTTTGCGTGGGGTTGTAAAAGTTTTGTCCCTTGCGAGATAGCGCGGGAAAGTTGCCTCGCAGCCATTGGTGGAACTCGACCCGTCTCACAGTGGGGAATCAACTCCTGGAATTTCATTCATTTTTCATTCATGAATTCAGGGGAGCGGCCGTAATGGCTCTTAAATTGAACTTTCTGAATAAACCCGAAAGACTTTCACGGAGGAATTCACTGAGTTGTGAAGACTTTGTAGTAACTTGTAACCCAATTCACGTCTTGACCCGATTTCATTGCGAATCGGACACCTCCTACAGCGTAGGGTCGGAACTGAATTGACGAAGAATGAGTGTAACATACTTGTCCCATACATTGTCTCCGGCCTCCTTTGACCAGAATTCTAAAGCTAGTTTTGGCTTTTCTCCAAAATATTTGATCTTTGTCGTCAAATATCGTATGTTAGCGGTTTTTGCAGTTCCACTTTTAGCCCATGGTAAATAACAAAGGTCCTTAGTTTGTTTACAAACGAAGTTTGCCAAGTTGGTGGGATAAAAGGTACGAACAAGACGAAAACTCTCGTGGACACTTCGACAGTTTCCGGTGTGGACCTCACACATCCAAATTATGTCACTAGATCAGATATGGGGAAAAAATAGTAATGTCAAGGTGCGACAGACTTCTAATTTACGGGTATCCTAAAATAGAAATTATTCTTCGACAAGCCCAAAAGTACGTCACAAATCGGACGCCACCTGATAAACCTTCTTCAAAAGTCTCGTGCATCATGGAGAAATCAGACATCACGTGATATTTATCGATCAACGATCCCGAATCACGTCGCTCATCGGACACTAACACGTGGTAATTACACCGGTCTTCGAACATTTAAAATCTTGCTGCGCCCCATTGCGTACGGCGTTGTTCTACCACCCTGTAGGCCTATAGCCACGAGTCGGCTACGATCCGAAAATTCCGGTGATGGTCAGAGGGTTAAAGAAACCAACGGACATAGATGGTCTGCGTAAAACAAATTGGCGTAATATTCTGCTCATTTGTATCAAAGGAGGGAAAGAAACGTTCGTTAAATTATGATAACGGGTGACTCTCAGTGCTTTTCCTGGAAATGAGAACTTTGACAATGGCATACATAAAATCATTTCAATGACCTTAAAAAATGGTTGGTAGGCCTACCTCACGGAGAGCAGGAGCAGCCTGTCGCGTTTTGCAAACAAAGCTGAGTCCATGGACATCATTAGTCCATGACGTAGGCCTACTTCAGATTCGACACCAAAAGCCCAAGTTGCATAACGATGACAGGAGCACGCGTTTTTCACGAAGGCGCAGGGGGAAACGATAAATTCAGCGTGTCGTTGGTCGGCGTCGTGTACTGGGTCACCTAAATTTCAGGGTGGCCACTTTACACCGTTTTAAGGTCAATCCGGGAGTTATTCTTTCAGTGAAGGAGTCATAACCAGTTCAATAGGTATTTTCCACAAAGTAGATGAAGACGACCAAACCAAAGGCGGAATCTGTGGCAGGGTTATTGAGGACATGCTCAGAGTCCGTGTTGTATCTAGAAATGACCATCCTGATGGTATGTCTTTGTCGGTATTAGGATGTTTGATCTCAGCACTCGGCGCCCGTAAAATGAACCATTGATCTATACCCGAACGACGCTTGTTTTCGTTCTTGCAATAGCCGCATGGGAGCGCCACCTTCAGAACTCGCAT
Organism: Notospermus geniculatus; assembly: GCA_002633025.1. Classification (NCBI taxonomy): domain Eukaryota; kingdom Metazoa; phylum Nemertea; class Pilidiophora; order Heteronemertea; family Lineidae; genus Notospermus; species Notospermus geniculatus. Next base: position 269,244 of record NMRB01000002.1, on the reverse strand, counting down.
AAAACGCTTGCTGCTCCGTCGCGTGGTTCCTGGTTGGGCTTTTGATGTCGATCACAGCAATTGAGTGAATACGAAATAGAGAATTTTATGAAAATAATCAAAAATGTGATATCTGAGAATGAAAAAAATTGACAACAATAATACAATGTATGTACTTTAGGCCTACATGTATATCGAGGTACAACGTCGTATAGTTAAAAAAGAATTCGAGCCGTAAATTTGGTATTAAAACTTTCATTCATTGCCGTAAACAGAGTTAAGCCTTGGCCTACTCTGTCAGAAAGGAGACGAGTTCGATGGCTGACTTTTGCCGAATTGCCAAAAGATAAAACGATGAGAACCAGGGTTATTTTTGGCCACTTCTATTAACCCAGTATCCAGTTTCCAGACAGACTCTCAGTGCTTATCTGGAAGTGGAAGGCCTAACAACTGATTTATGAGCAAGACAACGCAAATTATGTTTTGGTTTGGCCTTCCTGTCTCATCTTTTAGCGCCAGGTCAGTTTTATTTCAAGTTTATCTCAGTTTTTCAAGCAGACTATATATAACATCTTGAAAATGCCGGAAAAGTTGTCAGCCTACATGCAGTAGATCTGGCTGCTTCATGTTTTCACAGTGTAATGTGTTTTTTCCAACATCTCATCACTCTAAGTCGTATTTTTCTGAACGTAAACAAAGTATTGAACCCATCTCTTTCACAGTTGTCCTAAATTTATCTCCGAGCGGCGCCGGGCGACAGAAACGGAAATGACGTCAGAACAACCAAATGTCGTCTGCTAGACAGGGTGTCTTTCATCATACAAGTAAGACTTTTCATTGTGTGTTGATATCATTGATATTATGATCAGCTCGCACCATTTCTTATAATAGGAACTCAAATGTGCTTGAGCTATTTAAAAACATGTTTACAAGTATATTTTGAGAATGGTCTACTTTTCTGTGAATGGAACCAGTCCGACAAACCTGGATACGTTCAGTCAGGCACGTCTGATATAGCGACAAAATTATAAAAAAGTCGTTTATTTTATTGGGACGGTGATGCTCTTCTAGGCGGATGCGTAAACATTCAGTACCCCAACGTGAGCTGTCGTATGCTGCGGATTATTCTCAAAAAGTAATTTTACTATGATTATTCCTGTTATCTCAATTTTTGCCATGTTTATTGAGAATCTATACTGCAGTTGAAGACGTCAACGTTGGTACTGAATGAATTAACATCTTTGAATAACTTTTTTGTAAAGGAATCAATTACAGCCAACGTATCTCGGAGAAAAAATACGTCACGAAGCTAATAGTGAGCTATCGTTGGCCAACACTCGGTCCACAACTTGACCCCATAACATGCCTGGTAAGGTTTTTTTAAACAAAAATAGTGGAGTTCCAGAGGGAGACCTCAAAAAGATTTCTTGCTTTGGCGTTAATAGCTCTGCCACGGATTATAAATCCGGGCTAGTTTTCTCGCCGACTGATAGAGGGACTTAGTAAATACCGGTATGTGATGCAATTTGGACTTACCCCGTCTGATGTGGTAGTGTTGTAGAGAGGTTCCGCAGAGTAGAATCAGTGAAAGCAGAATTCGGTAAATGATTGTCATTTTGAGTGTCGTCTGCTAGCTGTGGAGAATCAACATTCGTGTCCAACTCGTCCTTCCGTTGCGGTTGACAACTGCAAACTGTCATGCCCTTATATACACCCCTAGAATATGCAGATATAAAAAACATTGCTCTTAATACATTATGTCGGTCTTTAGGAAATTGCAATTTGATCCCAAGAACCGACCGCGTGGTGTTCACGTGTAACTTCTCCATGATGCCATATTTAGCTGAACGCACCCCGGGTCCACAGGGGGGAGCAATCAGCTTGTTTCTCATTGATATTGAGCTCTGTTAAAGGCAACAATAGAGGATGTTTTCAACTGAACACTTTGCATGCCAAATGGCTGGTTCTATTCATTGATCACTCTCTAACCACGAGGTGGACGCATTCCACACGAAAACCAACCAATAACCACGCCCCGATAAATTTAGCTTAACCTCCTGCGCTAAAAGGCAATTAACATATAAAATCCGAGAAAAATATGTCATATGAATATGTATCAATGGCTTTTTCCACGAAAGTTTATTTTTACGCGCCACATGCATGTAGGCCACAGCAATAGAAATTATATACTATGTGCTAGGAAAGACTTCAATATAAAATTGGGAAAATATCCCATTCTTCGAAGACATGGTGACGACCCAGAAGGAATTATGCACAGCTTACCTGCGACCACATTGTTGGAGAGTAGCTGAGAAAAAGTTGGGTGGTTTTCCTCTTTGTGTCCTCAGCAGGGTAAAGTCTAAGCCATATCAGCGGTGACTGCGTTCCGACTGACATTTTCAGATTCAACATTCGCTAAAGTGCCGTCTGCAACTTGTTGATGGAAAAATACTCGATGGACTTTGCTCTTTCTGTTGTGACTGGATGTCGATTGAGCAAATTATGTCGATACTGTCGTTTATCATGTAACTCATATTAAAAGATGGTCGACTGTATTTGTCAAAAGCGAAATAAATATTTTTGGATGGGGATAGGCTTGTCGAATTTTTTCCCGCGCTTGGGGCCTCTGTTTCATCATGTATACGCCGGCCGCCTATTTACCGGCGACCGGCCTGCCATACCTGTGGTGCAAAATCAGTATACGCTAACATAATACAATGTGAGAAAGATATCTGCCTTTTCTGAAATCTTTGAAAAGGATTGTTCTGCCCATGAATTGGCCCTGGGATGATGCAATTGCACAGCACTACATGTATGCATGCAGGTCACGTGATCATAGAGTGCTTTCAAGAAAGGACGTTGTTCCGAATGGGTGGAAGAACGATCGTTGTCAACGCAGCGCATACATATCAATTTCTTTTGAAAAGAAGTGTGTTTAGGAGATTTGGGGCTGCATGATGCAACCGCAGAGCACTTAATGTCCACGTGATATCTTTACTCGGTTCTTTGAGACAAATCCCCGTTAATCTGACAGGGTCACTCGAGTTCGTTTCCACAGCATCTTCTCTCCCCGTCTTCGAAGGCTCTTCCGATAGGGTTTTCATCTCCGAATCATCGCGTCATCGTTTGCCAAAACTGTTTTCGTAGGATGAAGATTAGAAATGAACCCGGAATTCTCATATAAGATAACCCGGGTAAGATAAATGGCCGTTCATGCCCCTCTGGGACGAGGCTGCACCGCCCCACACCCTACAATGTCATTAGGGTCGGCATTGCTGTACTGGCAAGTGACCGTGATAGTACGCTGACGGCGAGACGCTGCCGAAAACACGAGTATCGGCCAAAAGGCAAAACAACAGTCCGGCTGTGATCCTCGCCGACCGTGTTTCTGATTTCTAACTCGTTGCGGACGAAATATTCATAACCACTTTTTGGTGTAAAAAAAGAGAGTCACGTTACAACCTCCAGGAATTTGTTCAACTCAAAATTATGTCCGCTTTTCCAGCCACTTTCCTGGGTTGCAGCGATTGGGGGATGTTATCCTAAAAATATAGATGATACATAAAACCCAAAACATCCTGGTTCGTAAACATAATGATCCATCGAGTATAGGGACTTTCGGCAAGACTCCGTATCGTTGATCCGTATCACGTATGACGTATCGAGCTAATGCATTTTCTATTAAAGTCATACGTCATACGTGATACGGATCGACGATACGTAGTCTTGCCGAAACTCCCTAATGTTTACTTTCTGAACTTGTCGTCTGGCATTGTCTGTGTGTAACTTCCGTATACAAACTCTTTTCTTAGACCCAGAATGTATTTTTAGAAACTGGTGCTCAGCCAGTGGTCTAACATCATAATACATCTTTTGAATCTGTGGCATGGCAGATACTAGCATCATTTTTTTCGCTTTCAATTTTATTTCATACCGTATGAATGGGGATATTTTATGAAGTATTCACTTGACACTATTAAAAGAATGTCAACATTTAGTCCACGACGTGTGCGGCACCCTTCGAAGTGTGAAGGTGTCCCTGCTTCGGGGAAAGTTTTTTTAAATTCTGGAACGTCGAAAATTTGTAGTTTTGGAAACTCTTCACAATGTCAATTAATACTATTATTCTAACGACGAAAGTTGTCAACCAGTCCGGAGATGTTCGCCGTGTTAACGGGAACTTGTTCTACCGTAGGTTCCGTACAGCGAAATTGATGACGTCATAAGTAATGGTGTGGTTTGGTTGGCGTCAATGACCTTTCATGAACTTCTCGGAACACACACTCAGAAATCAAAAATTAGGCGAAACTAATTTGTTATTCTGCTGTATTAGTTGACATAATCAGGTCTGGTCAGATTTTCATTGAACGAGTGGAAAATCCCCGAAAAACAATTTAATCTGGTGAAAAATGTTCCCCGAATGACCTCTAGCTTCCGCCTGTCTGGAATGATTGGTTCGCCATGGGAGAGGTCACGAATCAACAATGCGACCACTCCCACCCCCTACCGTACCAGTGACGGCAGACGAAAGCGGCAGTAAACAGGAGTATTTTGAGAGGTTTATTTCAAATGGATTCTCAATGGATGTCTGAAGCTGCACAAAGAAGGATATCGGTTCATTTGGTGTAAGTTGTCACCAAGACCACCAAGCTTGTCCGGCCCTCTGAACGAGTGAATATGACAGGCGGGCGCTTTGATAGGACGCCACAACGTGACCTGAGATCTCGAGAAACGAGGCGCGGTCCACGACGTGAGCGATTCCCCTATTTAGAAACAACCTAACGGTGTGAATGGATGTGTGAGATCAGACGCTAGTGTGTTCTCACCGCCATTATATCATGATAACCGTAATAAGGCCGAGGAGGTAATCATCAGTTGCACAGATACAGACACTTTTGTCATCTTCAGTTAAAAGGTGTGATAATATTAGACAAGGTTGACCCGGGTACACCCGGCTCGCCAGACTGAGACTGTTATAACGTCTCGTGAATGCCATGCCAAATGGCTAAGCTAGGCGTTCCTAGACAACATTTCCATGAATTGATAGCGTAAATATTCTCAAAATAACACCTTGTTCATTCTTTCTGATTCCCTCCCGTTTTTCACTATTGTTCTGATCTAATGACAATGGTTACCAAGCCAGACCAGACTGAAGAGCCGGAGGCTTCAGACTCTAACCGACGCGATGAATACAAGTTTGTGGCAAAATGTGGCATCCGTTACTTTGTATTTCGTTGCCACAAGACAGCATCTCATCCAAACTTTATTCGACGACGTTTTCTACTTGGTTACTTCGATCAAAACTAGATATTATCTATTTTTGGTTATATTGAATGTTGATCAAAATACCGTCTGTCGTGCGTGCTTTTATCCCTACTCTTACAAAAGTATTGTCTGCTGTCCTTCAGACGTTTCGTTCCGTCAAAACAACATTCCGCCGTCTCCTGACCCAACCTGCTGGTATCAAAAGTACATTATGATGAAAACGAATATGTCTGTTTTCATGTAAGTGAGAATCACAAGTAGAATTCCAATAGAAAATAGATGTCTCGTTTTTTTCGGCGATGTTGACGTTGAATTTTGTGTTATGATATCTTTGTTGATCTGTCGTCTGAACTGAGAGTTGTGCGCAGTTCATATACATGTACACTTATCTTAAATTGCGGTTTTACCAAAATGTGACATTAAGTCCTCTTCTTCGCGTATATATTCTTCCCTTGACGAAAGAAGAGGCCGTTTTTATGGGNCCCCCCCCCCCCCGCGTGGTGATCCAATAGATGGCAGCGTCTGTTCGCTGTCAACTAAAACGGATCGGCCCCTACGGTACCAAAAAACCCAATACAACCAGCACGTTTTCTGACGTGAAATTTTCGCGGTCATGGACCGAAACGCGAACATAAACAGCGCGAAAATACAAACCCTTATGCATTTTCCGTTCAATTATTATTAAGGTACACGCGGAAATTAGTCTTCGCGGTTTTCAAAAATGATAAATTCGCCAACTTTTAGCGTCGCGAACATTTCACGGTTTACAGTAGGCCTATGTACATTGTACTTCCTTAGTAGCGGAGGCCTATGAGTGTGTAGTGACCAAATTATCATCGATCAGTAACTATTTTCCGGGCTATTTTCCCTCCACTGAATGGTTGTCGTGGACCAATACTTTTTTACTGTGTCAGGCTACGCCTTTTTTCCAACCGACCCAACCCCGACTGGTCAACCCATGGATCCGTCTATACTTTGACGACACCGGAAACAAGCAACATCCGGGTATTGTGATACAGCAGCTTTTGATCCAACATGTCCAATGACGCCTCTTGCAACGCACTAACTTTTCCTCTTTTAACTTTCGTATCATGATTGATAGGTGTATTGCCAATTTATCTCGCACAGAATTAAGCAGGATTGAACTTGTGGAGATACAAGCAAAGATCCAGCATTTCCCGTGCCTGAAGAGGGCAATCGTTATAAATCCAGCCATCGGATGCCAGCTAATGCACAATGATGATCGATCATATTTTTTGACGCTACAACTCTAACTTTTCGGAAGCGGTCCATGTCTTCAAGACACGAGCTTCAAACTGGCCAATACGATGGCTGGAATGGGGATAAACGTTTGCTTCCCATCACCTTTCAAAGCCAAAATGAAACCAAGTGCGATTCGTTGTGCCAAAACACCGCAAATGACCGACCTTTTTGCTACAAACTGGCCTTCAGGTAGCCTCAAGTCGTGACCTCTGGCCAGGTCACGTTTCCATTTCGGTTCTTGAGGACGTCTCGTTTTATTAGGCTTTCCATGAATGGGGGATTTCAGAGTCAATTGTTCCCGTCTCGACGGGAGATTTTCATTCAGTAAAATCAGACGAAACGTGGCCAAGGATGGGTAGAGTCGCGGGGTCAAGAGCTCGATATTTGTGACTCATTCAATAGGATATGACCGCGCCCCGTCACGCCTTCACCCCGCTCGAACCCATGGCTGACGTAACAACCGCGTAGCAGTGGAACTTCCAAAACTGTTAGGATTTGATAAGTTCTCCTTCGTTTTCATGTTGGTCCTTCTCAGAAACAAGTGGTCATGGTAAACGAAATACTAGTAGCGATTTCTTAATGACGTTTTTAAACTTAGATTGCATTCTTAAAGCGTTTAGTCGTCTCAGAAACGCTGAAAAACTTAATTTACTACTTGGCCAAGTTGACCAGCGTATTAGGCGATATTATTTACTGGGCGCGAAGATGGGATTAATATAAAAACTCCATAGACGGCGCCACGTTCTGTGCAACCATACAGACGGTCGAAGTTTTGATGTGAACATGCCACGGTCAACCTACCAGTATAAGGACTGATCCGACAGTAATGTTCTCTATCAATGACAAGGCAACAGCCCATGGATCATCACATGGAGGATGACTTGAGTTTCTAGCCGAAAAGAGTTTTAACGACAGATATAATCAGTAATAGAAATCAACAGATTTTAATAAATCGTAACAAATTACAGTACAATAATTAAATAGTAATAATCAAGGGCGGAATGCTGATTAGACGGATAAAGTTGCATCAATAGAAATGCAAATATGACATGATCTTATAACAGTCATTCAACACTATAAAAAGAATGACACATTACAATGACTATTAGGCCTATTAAATTTTGAAATGCAAAAATGACTTATGGCAATATCCTTGTAAAATGTGGAGGACAATCATCTGGACCAAGACAAAATCTAACAATTTCAGATTGCCATGTCAAAATGAATATACATGTACATGTATATTCATTCCCACTGAAGATTTCCAAGAGGAATGAAAGCGCTATGGGACATTAAAATATATATAATGAGAATTTCAGCCTAAATTACATTTTTTTCAAATATTTTATCTCCACACTTTTTATTTCAACTATTTCAATTCATGTACATGTATATGCTGGGCCATTTCCTTGGTTCCGGACATTGTAGGAGCATTTCCTTAATCTTTGAATTGTGTTTTATCATCTGGAATGATACTTTAACAGCAATATACAATGAAATGGTCCATGGACCATGTGCTCACTGGGTTGGACATAACAGTCTAATGACAGAGGGAGGTACATACGTATCAGTTATGAGCAATCTGGGTCAAGTCATTCCCAGAAAAGACTTTGACGATTTTTGGGTTATGCCACCTGGCGGCCATATATGTCNAAAATGTAAAAAGATATCAAAAGAATCACAAATGGAAAATCAAAATCTCTAATGATTAGATGTAAAAGGCTACCTTTGGAGAGCTCACAGTAAAGATCATGATATCTATTGCACATGAATATAGCTTTTAAGATACTTAAATAAGGAGACCTAACAATGATATACTCCACACATCCCAGGAATAGTAAAGCAATGGAAACTTTCCATGGAGAACTACCAATGATATGATCCACCTCCAAAGGCAATTTACATTGCATGTAAAAAGATGATAATTTGGTAATCCATCTGATCATACTAAGATTACAAGATTACTATTACCCCAAGTGGGCTGGCTTACAAGTGACTGAGAAAGAACTGCTGGTATGATCATAGCATTGTTTCAGATTCTAATGTGGAATGTACTGAGGAAATCAGGTGCTCTTGATATGACATGCTCAAACTCCATGTATGAGAGCTCTCCATCATCATCCAGATCTGCTTCTTCAAGAACCTTCAAAAAGGAAAGAAAATAATCTTAATCAATGACAGTTTATTGATTTAAAATCAGAGTTGAGAGACTTTCAGAACTGGCACTGCAACTGAATCAACTCCAGATGAAAATTTACATCAATATAAAAATGTACATGATTCACTTAGGATATATCAATGAGACATTCGCCCACCTTGTCAATTGCAAATTCAATTTCCTCAGCTGTCAGTTCATTCTTTGTAAGACAGTTCAGAGTTTGTTCCAAGTCCTCCCTCCCAATAAGATTGTCACCATCAAAATCTGAAAGAACAGTCCTTATCTATCACGCACACTGAATACAAGTACAATAGCTCCATAATCGTTTGTACTAAAGTAGCATCATGCAATCCTCTGACCAATCAGGTTTGAGTTCTTGCTCTAAAAAATAGACAGGCAAATGATTTGTGGCCATGTTATTGCACTTACCATATATTTTGAAGGCATATGTTGACTTGATATCCCTTGGGGCGGCCTCAGAAAGGACGGAGAACATATCAAGGAAATCATTGAAGGTCATGTCACCAGATCCATCCTCAGAGAAAACCTGACACACCCGCTGACAGAATGGATTCTCCTGAAGTGAATGAGAACATGCATTTATGATCAAGGACTGATCTTGCAAGGAATCTGAATTACTCTCTTTGAAATGGTATGCACATCTATCTGCATTCTCTCTAGTAATGACCCCCAAGTGCACTAGTTATCTTACTTTCAATTCTGGCATTGATTCCAGTCTGTGGTATGACACTTTTATGGTTGAGGTTTCATTTCCACTCATATCCTTTGGAACCACACTTGGTTCCAATTCATGGAATCTTTGATAAATCCTGAAAATGAAATGCTTAACTCATATAGGCCTAGGCTCATATTTTCCAGTCGTTTTTGGTCTACAATAATCAGTGAAGTACTGAAATGATTCAACAGGAGAGTTAATGGCATTGATGATGCTTAACTGATCAAGATATCAGAAAGAAATTTTCTCTTGCATGCAGTTGCCAATGTGTAACAGTTGCTTAATCAATTCAATATCAATTAGGCCTACGCTCCTGCAGATGAGATAGGCACTAAGGGTACGTCTTAAATTTGTGTAAGAAAATATCTTTGAGACGTAAGCCTTGGTCAAAGGCCTGTGAGTGGCTTTTCTCACCGAATGATTTCATCTCTTGTAAAGAATGTGCAATCCTGAAAATAAGCAATAGTAGTATTAATTATTTTGAACCAACAAAGCTTGTTGAATTGAAAAATAAACTCTTCATACAATACATCACGGTCATGGACGTCGTCACTTTCAGACCAGACAGTTGCCATTTAATCTGATCAATTGTCAGTAAAGTGTGTAAGGACCTGTGGTCCCCTAGGCCTAGTATCTAACCACAAGAATCTGTGGACGTGTTCTGTCTGTGGTCATGGACATGGTGGTGGTCTGGAGTCGCAACAAAACAAACCTGGTAGGCTTCCAGTTGTTCATCAGTAAATATAGTCTGCTTATTACCCATTACAATTCTGGAATCTTTTGCATTAAAGGGACATAAAGACACACGACAATTCGACCAGAGTGGTCAGTAAGCTGGACGAATTCAAACTGATGAAGGAAAAATAAATTTCATGAACATGACATGCATGAGCAGCCATTTGTAAACATTGTTCATGTTGTTGCAACACGCGAATCGGACCAATTCCTCTTATGCCGGGACTTACGCTTGACAGAAGATTCATCAATATTACAGATTTATAGTGTCAGCGTGATCATTTAACTCTAAAAATTTACTAAATCTGCTCTGAGCTGGTGTGAAAACCTAATTTTGGAGCGATTGCATCGTGTTTGTGACCTGGGAGACGTGTGGAGGATGGCGGAAAACACGGTCACAGCGGAAGGGCTCAAAGTTGAGAAAAAAGTTGACTGGTCGTCTGCCTCAAAAGCTCCGCTATGTGTTTCCGGAGCGTTAAGAGGACAACGAATCAGTCTGGATTGTTTACAAATGGCGGACGCGGTTGCCAAAGTTCAGGCATGGCATGAATTTCCACATTTTCCAGCTGTTTTCACATGAATTAATCTTAGTATCAGCGTAGATAACTTGGGATTTGTAAGTGTGTGATAGTCCATGAGTGGGAGGACTGAGCTGGTGTGAGGACCTAGGCCTACTCTCATACTGTAAACTGTTCAATTCAAGATTTTGCTGGAGTGTGGGGCCTGNTTTCAGGTGAACGACTGAGAGGCAAGGGTAGTGAGCTGTTCAGACTCTGTGCAGAAATTGACCGAGATCTGGCAGGTGAGGATTTTAGCGAGTGAGGGTTGTTTGCCATCAAAAGGTGTGGAATCAGGGAACTCACCCTGTCTCTAATGAATTTATTTTGCTTTCATGAAAATGAAACAGGGGCAGTGTATCCGTCAGGGTTATCCACGCAGCCTGCCTGATGCACATGGTATTGAAGGGTTGTGGGCTATTGGATGCCTTGTCTGCCTTACACACAAGATTTGTTTGACTGGATGCATGGGGCCTTTGCAGTTGCAGATTTGATTAATACACTCACTGTAGGCTGTTAACTTGATGTAGGTTCATTATGTCAACATCTTGGCCGGGTGTCACTAACTTACCGGTATCTGCAGGCATGTAAAATCTGAACTTGTGACAAATTAAGATGTATCCTCAACAATACTCAACCGTATCACCAACTAATCCTCTTGATTTATCATTCTCTCCCCTTCAGAAGCTGGTGAGTAAACTTCTGATGCAAACATTAACTTCCTTTTTGTCTAAAGTGTTTTTGTGTGGTACCATTAAAAGAACAATGCACTGTCATCTTGTGTTATTGGGCATTAGTAAAAAAATGTCAGGAACTCAATGTTTGGTAAATGTGTAGACCTGTGTAGATGTGGGACAAACTGCTATCAGTACCACAGTAGGGCCTACCAGTATTCCCTGAACTCTGCTAAAAATTGATAGGTCAATTCAAAATGGTTTGTTTTAGTAATGTACCTTCTGAAGTACAGCATTCAGCTTCTCATTTATCTATGAAAATAATGTCTCCAGCTATATACAGGCAAGCGCAAGCCAGACTATAATTGATCTGTCTTCATTGTGGATCAAACTGCAATAATTTTTGCTACATTGCTCATACATTATTGTCCAAGTACTATTAACTTGTCAGGCCCCAAGCTCGAAAAGACATGCTTCTTCCCTTCCATAGAATATTTCTGTTCAATCAGTGAGCTTTAATTAACATTTACTTGACAATGCTTGAAGTATTCTCAGAGTAAATTGGTGTGTCTAAATACACTCTTACTTTGAGAGAAAACAGCAGTGCTGGCTAATCTTGCTAAATGCATCAATGATACTGAATCAGTTAAAAGATAGCCTGGTTTTCTTAGGTGATGGTAATACCTATAATGACTTGCTCAACTATCACTAACATAGTTTTACCATGTTTGCTTGTGTTTCTTGTGTTGTTTTCTATTTGCACACTTGACATGCACTCAGTGATGATCCTGTCTACGGTAGATGTGTTTAGAAGAGAGAAGGACCACCAAAAGAAGAGACCCACCACTGGCACACTTGGTCTTTTTACAGGATGTGGTTTCACATTCATGTTGGGAATTATTCCTCCATTTAAATAGCACTGTGGATGTTGGTACCGGGTACTTCATTCTCACACCTCTGACTCCTCTCTAAATATCTACTGATTGTACCCAATTTCTCCTGCTTCTTTATTTGCACCATCTGAAAATTTATGTGGTCTTTAAATTGTTCTGCATTTCAAAAGGAACCAATTCCTCCAGATTAGTCTGGCTTTAGTGTTATCTAGATATGCACATATAGCTTTCATTTATAATGTTCCAATGTTCACTCAGCACATTTTGCCATTTCAGAGGGTATCTGTCGTGGAGGACCAGTAAAGGAGATTCCCATACCAACATCTTGGGTGCCCAAGGGTTATTGGGAGAGAAGTGAAGAGAAGACAAGGGAAGACATGGCCATAGAAGACACTGAAAAACAGCTGAAGGGTAAGGATTTCACCTTATTACTAATCTCATTATTTGTCTCTGGTACACAGGGCCTATACAATGTACACATGTATTCATGGATCTTTCACTTACTACTCTGGAGTCACAATATCAGACCCTCCGTCTGTACAGGTACCTTTATTCCTTCATATCTTACCTTTGCAGATCTTATACAAGAGTGTAGAAGATTGAATTCTGTGGCTGAGGGAAATCTCAATGAAATGGTCAATCGATTGAATTCATCAAACACAACAAGCTGATAAAAAAATTCAAAGTACACTGTTTGTACACCACTGAATCCAATGAAGAATCTTGCACCATTGAAGAGGGAATGAGAAGCGAATGCTGGTGAAGCAGTCAGCCTGTTGCAACTTTGCTTTGTGCCCCCCCCCCCATCAGCTGGTAGACCTGATTTTTAATCTGTGGCTGCCTTTCGCATAATAGCCTTGTTCAGGCTTGGAGGTGGTTGCTGTTATCTTTGAGCAATGTGCCACCTGGCGCCATGATTGGTAACTCTCTTTCTATCCAGATTTTTACTTGTACAAAGGATTGTTAAAAAATATATGAATTATTCTCACAAAATATGACTTAAAGAAACACTGTTGTTTATTTATTTCAATGTTCCACCCTCTGATACATATTGGTTCGTAAAAAGCCTGTCAGTATCCGAGATCATTGTATCAGTTTTTTGCCGCCCCGGTACATTTTTCAGTGTGGCCATTTTTCCGTCAATCTATTGTAATGTCACACTGGCACATGGGCTCACTGAAAATCGTTACACCGGGTCTGCCGCACACTGTCAAGTTATCTGCTGAGCAAAAAGTCATTCGAGACCGTTCGAGTTATCTACTTCGTGAGGCAGAAAACTCGCCGAAAAAACGCGCACACGCGAGCTATCTGCTGAGCAAACGGTCTCGAATGACTTTGCTCAGCAGATCTCCAGTGTGTGGCAGGCTACGTCGGTCGAAATGTCGCGGCTTGACCATGCTGCACTGACAGACAACCCAGAGGTACAACGACTTGATTGTGCCGCCCTCTTTTGAAAATCTGATGGTATTTCCCGCCCAAGACTGGTGGCCGGTCCGAATTATCATCAGTAATCTCATGATCTGGCACGCGTCAGAATGGGCGTGTTCCGACCGCATGCCACTCCGCATGCTTCATTTCTCTTCTCGATAAACGCATATAATACACAGACGGAAGACGTATCTCCTGATCTTAGGCAAGTTTCTTTTTAAAAAGGTTGTTCGATTATTAGGTCCATTCCTTTCCACAGGCCTATTATTTCCAATGTACACAATACAATGCGCCGCGATGCTTACCTTTATTTGTAGCCTATACAAAAACCACAGTTGGTTTAAGCTGCCCATACACGATCAATATTATTGCACAATATGAGGATCACAATGGGCAATATTATTGTCAATCTTTCTTCTAACATCGTGCTAGAAGCACACGACCACCCATTTGCGCCCCATATTGTGCAATAATATTGCGCCGTGTATGGGCGGCTTTAGTCTGGTAAAAGTTTGCCCCGGGAAGTTTGCCACCTCTCGGAATAAACCTGTCACACGCTCAGCACAACAGGCCAACTGATCGCCCAGTCCTGCATGCCTATTATAGGCAAATAGGCCTGCTGCTGCTTTTCCGTACATAGGCCTAAACATATCATTCCAATATGCCAATTAGATCTATCCTAGGTGCAGCGCATTCCAGAGGCTCCGCGATTCTCGTGATATCCTGGCGGGAGCATGAGCTCCGGAGGCGGGCAACAGACACACTATTGCGTCCTTGACATCAAGGTAAAGGAAGGTAGGCGAGCATGCAAAGATGCTTCCAGTACCAAGGCATACTTTTAGGCCTGTAATACATCACCAGTAAGTCGCTTATTACTAATAGTTACACTGACCAACGCCATAGGGCGAATAATGGCTGAAACCTCAATTCAGTAAGACTGCCATTATAAATTCGTGAATGCCTATTGTTGTAGAGCATGCATTGACACGCTTTGTAAGTTTGTTCGCCGCCAACATTAATATTATGGATTATCGACATATGTCGTGAACACAACATACCACTGAGCAAGGGTTGTTGGTCTTGGTGGAATCGTTGGAGGGCTGCGTCGTTCTCAGCGTTTCCTCGCAACCGCTATATTGCCTAACCTATCTTTGCAGATGTCTAAAGAAGCATTGCCAAGCAAAAATGAGGAGGAACAACACAAAGACGAGTCCATTGAGACGCCTTATGGCTGGGTTGTGGCCGTGTCCTCGTTCATTATCGTGATGATGGTAATAGGGTGTACCATCGGTTATGGCATCATCTACGTCGAGTTCTTGGAGTATTTTCAACAATCGAGGTCCAAAACATCGGGTGTTGCCGCCCTTTGCCAACTCTTTCTCTCATTTGGTGGTACGTACGAATTTCTTGAGATAGGCCTAGGCCGCCAATAGCTTTTACTTCAGATTTGTACAGTATAGTGTTGTGTATTTGTACTGCAAAAATCAAGTAAAAGCATTTACTAGTCTTTATTCATATGACCATGACCCATTGATATGTCAGTGCACGTTTACGTCCATGCCCGAAAGAGAGAGGGTCGTGTTTAGGGGCGCCAGGGGACGCTGTTGAACTTGTGGTGGCTGAGATCTTTCGTTCATTCATTCATTCATTCAGATCTGCTGAGAATTAGCCCAGTAGGAAGGAGAGAAAGTAATAGATCTCGGTCTTTGTTGGTTTTGAGAGCTATCCCAGTCCCCCTAGAATCTACGCCGCGTCTGGTTTGTTCAACGAGGGATGACCATTTGAGTAGCAGACTATTGTAACTTGGACATGCATTCCAAGGACGACCATTCATTTCACACCTGTTCCTTTTACTCCAGGTGTCGTATGCTCATGGACAACCCCGCGATTCGGCCATCGGGTCTCTGTCATGGTTGGTGCCGTCGTAGCTTCGACTGGAATATTCTGCAGTGGCTTTGCCCCAAACGTGTTCTTTCTTTATGGCACGTATGGGATTATGGGAGGTAAGGAAATAAAATTTGACCCTGATTACTGCGTTGTCCAACAATGAGGTTGCGTAAGGTGGTGTGGGTGACGCAGATATGACGGTCTCCATGGAAGATCCTTTGACTAACAAGTATGGTGATAGAGCTTGGATGAGCTTTTGCTCTTCTTGTAGGTATTGTGAGTGAGCAAAGCTACAGAGCTTATTTTTGCTTTTCCCTGGCGATAAGGCCTTCCAGAGTTTGAAGGAACCTCCCGTCGCATCTTGACATATCAAGCTCCCTTCACGCGTGGGTAGGAGTGATAGTAACACTTGCCAGGGCAAGATTCCCCAATAGCGGTAGTGCATGGTCGCAATTCCAGCCAGCAGAAATTGGTTGGAAAAGGGAGCGGAGCAGTCCCTATAGCAAGTTCTTGAAAGGCTTTTACCATTTCAATCACAGCCCGATGATCACATCTCTTCAACATTTCAGGATTCGGATTCGGTCTCTGTCTCGTCGGCAGCATCTCCATAGTGGCAAAATACTTTGATAAGAGACTGTCTTTGGCTTCAGGGTTAGCTCTGGCCGGTGGCGGTGTGTCCTACTTCGTCTTTCCAATCATTGTCAAAGCTTCAATCGAAGCGTACTCAGTCAGAGGTGCAATGATAATACTCTCCTGTGTTTGGCTACAGGGTTGTGTTTTTGGAGCACTCATGCGACCTCCTCCGAGCAGACAAGTTGACGTTTGCAGTCCAGAGACAGTCCACGATGAGAAAGGACTTGAACTTGACACGAGGGACCCCGACACCCAATCGAGCAAATCGGGCGACGAGGAAAAGCTTACCTTGTATTCTTGTTCGGATAAACCACGTTACAAACTGTCGGAGGACAGAGATACAGAAGGAAGTTGCCATCCCCAGTGTAAAGAAACCCCACCTTCTTTGGATAAAATGGAGACCGATCCCGACTCACGATTTCTTTTGGTGAATGACGTGCATCCTCGGAAAGAGGCAGACGGGCGGCACAGAAGTGAAAAATGCTGGCAGTGTTGTACCAAAAAATGTTTGAAAGGCAGTATAATGTTGGAGTGGAAATTTTGGATGTTTGCCGTAATCACAGTGCTGTACAGAATAGACTACTATAATTTCGTCCAAATTGCTGCAGACTTCGCGCTGGTGACGGGACACAGTCGACTGCAGGCTGTCATCCTTATGAACATCATTGGTGCTTGCCTGATTCCGTCGAGGGTCATTGGCGGAGTAATTCTCGACCGCCCATGGTCGAATGTCTTTATCGTATTGATAGGAAATCTGCTTGTATTCAGTGCCACAAGCTTAGCCTTCCCATTTTCCAGGGAAATCTTTTGGTTGATGGCTGTAACGACGGGGCTCCGTTCTGTCATTCAGGGTATGCTTGGAGTAGTGCCTGTGCAAATGGGCGTGACACTCTTCGGGGTGGAGAGAATAACATCCTTCTTGGCGTACATAAACATGTTCAGAGCATTTGGTGACCTGACATCGGCACCTTTGGCAGGTAAGTTCTTCTCGCCAGTGTCAGTCATTAGACTTTTGGCCTTCACAAACCCCATAACTTGCACGCAAATCTTTCGTCAGTCCGATAGTGAACAATAGGTTTCCTCCAAATGGACAATAGTTTATGAGAGCTTCGTGAATAAGGTCCCTGATTGGTTGGATGCTATTAATTCTGATTGGTCAACGTTGCGGAGAAATGCGTTGATTGGTCAGTGCAGAACATAGTAGAGATGGTTTTCTTTCCGAAATAAAACGTAGTCATTCAATGCGAGCTTCGCTGCCAAAGGACTGTGAATCGTCGTACAAGGGTAGGCCCTTTTGCCAATATCGATAGCCTATTAATATATATTTTTTCTTTTTCAGCTATCATATACGACAATACGGGAGATTATCTACCAGTATACGTCACTTGTTCATGCATAACTGCCATCGCTGCTGGTTTAACGTTCGTTCTGTATCTTCATTCGAAAGGGATTTTTACCAAATCACGAAGAGGGAAAGGCAAAGAGAACAAAGACTGGGAAGCTGCCCGATGAATCTCATAAGGGGCGGAAAGGTTCCGGAAGATCTGATCGACCAACGTGCTATACATGTATTCAGCTTTAAACGAACAGAACCGAATACAGTATCTTTGTTAAATAAAAAAGAAACTATTTTTGTTCTTTTTTTATTAAATAGTGAAGATGTTTATGTATGTAAAAGTCTTGTTCCACCTCTACACTGTGACCTACCAAAAGAGGGTAATTTATATTACCCTCGTAAAATGGCGGCTCTCCAGTCTATCGATTCAGTCGGATTTTTGGCTCCTGTTCCTTACAAGATGTAGCTACGAAGCTGGCTTTTTGCAGGTAGGTGGAGAAAATGTTACTCTTTCAAGTCATCTATAGCATAACATGCTGAAATCCCGATCTTTCCCGAAATT
>NMRB01000002.1:228067-249695 GCA_002633025.1 Notospermus geniculatus | reverse complement strand
GGGGCACCTGATATTACAGTGTAAAACTGCGACAGCCCTTAAAAGTTCGACGATGGGGGGGGGCACCCGATATACACGTACGCCTAGGCAGGGAAATTCTCATTCGGTATTGTCTATTAGGACTGAGCTCAACATCATCGTATGCATCCATTGGTTGTAGCCAGTCCCTAAATACCCATTCTCGCCTAGGATCACGCCTGTTTTCTTCCTCGAGAGTCACAAATGCCGCTGCCATGCCTGCTGAAAAACATTTGACAAACTGCGTACTGCTACGCAAGACTTACGCTTGGTCAGGAGCATCCGTAACATTACGCACTCCTTCCGCAATGGCGCAGAGTTACGGCACCTTCGTGAATCACGCGCAATTCCTTACGTACGGGTTAGTCATCCGTTACGCATGCGGAAGGCCTAAGTAGGCTTTGTGAATAAGGCCCCAGATCTGTATCAATGCCCAGGAGGTCTACTCTCTCTTAAATTAGCCGCTCAGTAATTACGCCTGCTTGTTGCAACCTATCCAAAACACAGAACATTTCGTGAGCTGAACTAGAATATCACCGTACCTCAATATTTCCACCCAACCAGAAAGTGCTCCTCCACTTCAATGACATTGGAACTACCTCTTTGAAGAAGTTCATGAAACCCCTGTGGAATGGTGGCACCAACAAACTATACACCTGCGTCACCGATTTCGATTTGATGACCGTCTTTGCGTAGTTTTCACTGAAGATGTGCCTGGTTGCCTTGGTTACAGATGAGGAATCTGTCCTTCTACCGGATGTGGCATGGGTTACCTCGTCGCTCCAACTGTTGGTGATATCGGTGCTGACACTTGCCTTAAAACCGCCGAATCCGCCGCCTGCCTCCGCGCCGACGGTCACATCGATGCTTGTTACTGGATCAAAAATCAAGGTGTAATTGATGTGAAAGAAAGCCAGTGTTCCCCTTCTACACTTATAACACCTAGTAAAAAGATCCAGATGCCTTGATCAAAATTTATTATGCCGAGATTGTCACTTAGAAGAGTATAAGAGTAAGCGTAGCCAGATTGAATCTAATTGTCCGAGTTCCTTGCACCCAGAGTCCCCCCTCGCATTTGGGGTAGGAGGCGACTGCAGATGACCTGAGATTCTCATGATGAGGTGACTAAGCAATGGTCAATGCCGATCGCCAATCTTTCCCTCCTTGCACAACTTTAAGAACGCGCAATGCAGAAGGTAACAGATAATGGCACTTACATGTAATTTGCCATCAGCGTTGCTATACAGGGTGTATCAGAAAAAATTAGACTCTCGAAAAAATCATCATAAAATAAACATAGAGATGAGTTTCGAAAAACTGTATATATCCCTTTGTAGAGGTTGTGATTCTGCATCGAATGATACCAGTGTCGTTGTTTACGCTTCACGTTTCAGTGAGCAGGGACCATTTGAATTTTGAAAAATTGAAGTCCTTTGCGCACGGAAATGCGAGGGTTAAAATTGAATCTGTCACAGTAAATGAAAGGTTTAGACTGAGTTTTACATACGTGCCGAAGCGTTTTTCAAATAATTAATCCATTCACCCTCTAACCCGGAAACAAAAAGTCTCATTTCTGAGTTGATCCTCACAAAGTGTGAAGAAACTGACATTTTTTTAATGTGGCCTGACCATTTCTGGCTTGTGGCCAGTGGTGCGGATGAAAAATGGTCAGGCCACAGTAAAAAATTTATGTTTCTTCACAATTGGCGAGGATCAGCTCAGAAATGAGACTTTTTGTTTCGGGGTTAGAGGGTGAAAGGATTAGTTATTTAAAAAATGCTTCGGCACGTTAGTAAAACTCAGTCTCAGCTTTTTATTCACGTTGACAGATCCATTTTTAACCCTCACATTTCCGTGCGCAAAGGACTTCAATTTTTCAAAATGCAAACGGTCCCTGCTCATTGAAACGTGAAGTGTAAACAATGACACTGGTATCATTCGATGCAGAATCACAACCTCTACAAAGGGATATATACAGTTTTTCAAAACTCATCTCTATGTTTATTTTATGGTGATTTTTTTGAGAGTCTAATTTTTTCTGATACACCCTGTAGTGTCTTACCTGTGGTGTCGGACTTTGACCATGCATGTGAGGTGCTGGTTGATGTGGTCTTCGATTTGCCAACCTGGAACCCTGTTTCACATCGCCACATCATAGTTGATGTTTGTTCTGTCTGAAACAAGAAAGAACTCATTCCGAGATGGTCGCCAGTAACGCAATCAAGGGCAAAAGAACAATGACCCTTGCCAATTTCGTCCTAAAGTCTGCATAAAAAAACACGTTTTGTCATCATGTGGAGGCAACAGCTCCCTGCCCTCTCTAAAATATGGCCTTGTACGTTCGTTCGAAATGATGTAATGGATGAAAACAAACACTTGACAGGCTGCTTTCGGCTGGAGGAGTTGGCCTATTGTATGCCAATGGGCGGCTTGGCGAGAGATGATGATCACTGACTTCCACCTCGGTGATCTCTTGATTTGTGGTGGAGATCAATGTGAAGGTCTAATCACGAAAAGTTGCAGCCCTTTAAGGCTCACCTCTTTCGAGTACGATTGGAGCTGATTGATATTAGAGTTAATGTTGTCGAGTTCGAGGTCATAGCTCTCCATCGGGACCAAGGACAGTGGCGTTTGCTCTTCAAGTTCTCGCTTGTGGTTTTTCAGCTCCAGCGGAAGCCGTTTGTTGATCATAATTGGGCCCTTCCCTGTAAGAAACAAGGCTGCATATTATTGGACTAAAAGCATAAATCAAGTTTCGATATCTTTGGCTTTTTCCACCAGCAGTGGTTCACAATGGGCAGACAGTTTTGAATCCGAACCATAGTTACCTACCGTAACAAAAGACATACATCGCTCCCTTCTCGCACATGCTGCGCTGTCTCCAGATGCAGTGCTGCTGTAGAGTGTTCGCACCGCCCTGACAGTGGAGGTCAGTGCGACTATACGAGGTCGGTTCGGGCACCTCTGGTCTGTAAGGCCAGGCGTACCCTGCTTGAAACCCGACCTGACGACATCCGACGTTCGCAATCAGGTCATTAACAGCGGCTTTGTCCGTCATGCAGATTTTTGACCACGTGTCTGTCCTAGGATGGCGACTAGTGAGGAAACCTCTGACACCTTGAGGTATGACATCACCTCCATTGTGAAGAACTGTCGGTGGACCTTTTTTCGCGCTATCGCCGCTTGTGGTGTCTGAAAAGAAAGCAACGTTAGCGAGAACGCTGTCGGCGAATGCTGAAAACGTTCAGAGACAGACGAATGATTACCACACACTTACCAAGCAAACATCTTCGAATGTATAAATCGGTGTTCTGGGCGTCTGCAGCAGTCTTCAGTGGAGTTAGCTGGTCATAGAGTCTACACTCCCCAAGGTAGACCTCACCATTCCGGATGACCTTCTTGAATGAATAGGCCAGGCAAGCGAAGGATTCTTCCCTGTCGCAGTAACGCTGGCAACGACCGGGTGTAGACGCTGCCTTGATGTTGTTCTGACGGAATAGCAGCTTCCCAGTGAACCTCTCGAAGATATGACACCCTGAAAGTGTGGGGAAGAACACTCCTGAAGAACTCCAGTAGCTGTAGCTCGTGTTTAAAGGCAAGCAGCACTGTCGTTGCAAATGAAAGAAGTACATAACAAACAGGACGGAGGAAGATTGCATCTCACGGACCATGAGTCCAATGCAAATGCAAATTGCGGTGACGCTAACACCGATATACGGTCTTTTGATGACTTACCACCTAATTGTTGCCAAAGTAATATCATTCGGCCAAACCTTCTATCATTGATCAATCCAAACAAATTCTTCTGCACCCTCTTCCATACCTGGGATGGGATGTCAATGCCTACAAAGCAATTTACTGTGGATTAAGAAGAGTCGCCCGCCAGAGGATTGTTTTATGGAAAGAATGACAGACAGCTGTAATGCCAAGAAAACGGAAGCCACATCGCTCTTGAGAAATTCTCCGTTCGCCTCTCCCTAGGTTTTCGCTATTCCTGATAAAATTGGGTTGGTTTTGTGGATTTTCATTATGACCACTCCTCTCCACGGGTACTTGTCTTCATACAAATAAACATCGGTGAAAAGCCGTCCAAATATGAGTGCTCTCCTCATCGTAATCTTCGTCCATTATACGTGTATCGGCAACTTTCCCGAAACGTACATGTATATGAAGACCAAACTAGATTCAGTAACGTACCTCCCACGGCATAGACACTGTAGGCTTTCTCGCCATCTTTTGTAGTTCCTCCACAACACTCATCTGCCCGGCATCCATCGTCCTCCAGAATTCCTGGACACGGCTTGTTACAGGCACTGTCTTTCCCTGGAAAAGTAAGTAGATCATATACCTGGTAGTACGATCATATTAGGGAGTTTTCGCAAATCTGACGAAAAAGGAAGTACGAAATACGAACTTGGACGTCAGATCCATGACGTAATGTTTTTCAGGAAATGGTTCGTACCACAAATGTCCCTCCTGCCAGTGCGTCTTTTAGCATGTCATGTAAGATCGAAAGAGTTATGACGCATCTTGAATTTTTAATTTTCCAATTCGTATCAACGAAGTGGAAACGAAAGATAAATTTCAAAGTTTAAAGCCCCACTGTATTGAATGTGAAAAACGCAAATCATCGCCGCGATTCTCGCACGACGTCACGACGTCAGCGTAGTGTAAAATGTACTGCGCTCTGTCGGAATACATTAGAGCTCTCCCTGCAGTTTTTTCCAATGCGTGCTGAAAACTAGGCCTTAATTCTGTGAAGTGTGTATCAGGGAAGCATTTTGGGGACCTTCACGAGGCTATGGGACCTCTATGTGCACTCTCCTAACTTTTTGAAAATATCGTAAAATTCAATACTGTGGGGCTTTAATATACACCGTACCTCTGTCGTTCTAACGTCATACGCTAAAAGACGCCCTTGCAGCAGGCGATATTTATGGTACCAGCCATTTCCTGAAATACATTACGTCATGGATATGACGTCCAATTTCGTATTTCGTACTTCGTTTTTCGTCAGATTTGCGAAAACTCCCTAAACAGACTCAATCGACGATTCAGACTCTGGAAGGTTTATGTCAAGACTAGTGATCTTCCCTGCGTTTAACTCGTACCAAATTGCTGTGGCCTCTTGGGTACATATGAATCGATCGATTTGGCCGCCATAATTGTCCCGTTTTTTCACGCCCCTTTTATTTAAATCGTTTGCCCTCAGTTTCGTTCTTGCTGGTAAAATAACATGGGTCTTACCGGATGCATAGACGGAGCCTGAGGAAGCAATCTTCTGTGTCGGAAAGGAATGTGTGCAGTGACACTCTTTGCTGTTTGTTGCAGCCAGGATGTACCCTTTCTGACGACACTCCTCCACACAAGCTCCATTGTCGTTCATCTGTTCGAAGCTGGATTCACCCTGATGCTGCAGGACCTGGGCATAGCAGCCTTCGAATGTTAATGCACATGATGCCTGTAATGATGTAAATATATTGCAATACAGTTGGAACGCTGAAGAACGGATGCGAATCTTGACGAGATGATGACACCTCCACTTACCGGGAGTTGTCAAGAACACCATCTTTCACCTGATGATGGTGTTCTGATTAAATCAGGGGTGCTACAGGCTTTCTCTCTCCTTCACCGCAGCATAGATTTGTGTGCAATGACAATATTGGTTGAACAAGCCCCAACAACTTCAATTCTGTACTTACATGTAGTGCAACCTCCGACAGGACAGCAACAAAGGCAAAAATCAGCACCCGCATTGTGTCTGCAAGAGAAAACGGATCACCGATATCAACGTAGGACACGAAAATTAGGCCCGACGGCGTATTTTGTGGGTGAGTATTTGTGGAAATGAAACTAAATGATTCTGGTTTTGGCGTTTTATGAGATTGCCCCGCTGAAAACCTCCGCCTAATCAACCAAGTCAGACGTAGGACAGCAGTTGGTTAGGTGAGAGTAGTTTATGAAAGACACACGTGTTGCCATATACCGGTCAGTTGATTTGAAAACTTACTCACCAACAATGTAACGTCTTTTTGTTTCGCTGCTGAAGGTTTCAGCCAGTTGCAGCTTTGTCTACCCTGTACTCTGGCTACGAATCGGTTCTGATCACTTGGATATGCGGGTGTCGGCGATCAAATTAAACAAATCTATCACGAAGGACAAAATGAGATACCGCCACCGTGTCAGAGACCATCGGGGTTAATCGATTTTCACTTAAAGTGTCCTAATTACGACGAAAGTCACCAAAAAGAAGAGTGAACACCATAACAGGCAAATCTGAAGTGTTTACCTTTTCGTCCGAACAAGTCCTGTTCTTGTTAAGGAAGTCTTGGCTGAAAGTGGGTTTCTGCCAGTTTGAAAATACCCTTCGAACCGGATACCAACTTGTGACGTTGGTTCTTTGAAATCAAACCGTTCCGAAGGACGTCGGTGTGATTTGGATCAAAATCGGTGCTTTAATTTCCAAAACGTTTCACTGCTTGCAAAAATCTTTCTCACAGAGGTAGAAGCAGAGCCGCATGAAAGGTTTCTCATAGACAAAGCGCAGGACTGTCAGGTTGTTCATAGGAGAGAAGCGTTATCAGCCGAGATTTCGGTGACACACCATTCTGTTTTCGTAACGTTTACCGATCGAACGAGAGCAAAGTTGGAAACTCTTATCACTTTTCGTCAGACGTGTCCGGGTTTTTCAGAAAATTGACTGATTATCGTCTGTTTGAATGTCAATCAATATCCTAGGACACGAAAGCTTTCGATTTATTTATGTTACTAGCGTAAGGACTTGAACTGTAGATTACAAGAACTCTATAGATTACAAGGACGGTGTTGGAGACAAGCGGTCAGTCGGCAGTCAGTCAGTGGAAACAGCATTTTTCGAGTTCATGAGTTGAATTTGATTGCTGGGCGAGCCGATTCATCTTATTTCCTTACTTAACACTGCTTAAGACCAACGGAACATCGACGAGGCGGTAGCATGTAAGTACTTTATACATTCAATTCATTAGCAAGGCCAAACTGAAATTTACTTTATGAACAATCAGAAACCAGTCGAACATCATGTCGGTCAGGTTCAGTGTTGAATTGCAGGCCAAGTCAAGATTATCGCTTCGTCATGTTGGGCTATTTTTATCGAAATAGAAGAACATACGTTGAAAGATCTCTACTTTTTTTCAGAACAGCACCACAAGATGACGTTCGTTCAAATTGTCATCGCTGCTCTCGCCATGGTTACGTGGGCGAGCGCGTCAACCATCAAGGAGAAATCCTTTGAGGGATGTTTCATGAAGCCCTACCGCAGTCAGGGCAGGTCCGAGTTCATATTCGAGAACACTAACGATAAATGCGTTGAATACTGTCGGGAAGAGGGTTTTATTTTGGCGGCTAGCAATGGACCTTGGTGCCACTGTACACAAGCCCTTCCGAAACAGATGTTGGCCCTGAAGGGGGCGAGAAACGCTACAGGTAAGGGGCTTCCTTTTCTGCAAAATCATCTCATTTGTACAATATACATCCTCATATGGGAATCCATTTTGGAATCACCGGCAATGAGCAATGATTCCTAGCCACAAAATCCTCATTTTACGTCTTCTGTCCATAAGGTGCCGGGACTGCCTGCGGAAAGGTCTGCCCTGGCTCCTACAAAGCGAACCGTCAGGCAGATTCATGCACAGGAGATGAGTGTTGTGGAGGTGTTTATGAAGAACGCGGAGAGAAATGGAGGGCATTCAGTGTGTATGCAGTCAGCGGTAAGTTGTCCCAACCACGATGAAAATCCTAGGCGGAGCATTCCTCGATCAGTAGAGCAGTCTCGCTGCTATTTCCAACCCATGCAGATGCTTTCCGAGTTGACCTGGGCTTCGTCACATGAGAGATTCTGACGTGTTAATCACATCTGTCCACATTCATTTATCTCCAGGGATTCCTGTGGTCGAACAAGTCAAAAAGAGGGTGAAGAACAACATCGATGGACATAATCTACTGTGGAAAATATTTGATGGTAAGCATCAGGAAAAATCCTATAGTAACTAGTGGTCAATTCTAATTCGCCAGAAGTTACGAAAGTCCCAATATGCATTCCACCCAAGGACGTCAGCTGCATGAAACAAAAATGCAGTTTGGGGTTCGACTATCAAAAGCCACCGATATAATGAACTAATAAGGCTGAAGGGAGATTGTGTTACATTTGGATATAGGCTATTGACGACGCTTTGCGTGTTGCCCTTGTTCCGGTTTTGCCGACCAACCTGTTGAACCATACTACCGACCACCTTTTACGATCTGTTGATGTTCTTTCTTCAGAATGCTTGTCATTTGAACGAATTCCTCGAAGTACCCTCTTGGGTACACCTCGTTACCTAACGGCCAGCAGTGACCGCCGGTGTCGTTCCCTGTGTGACAGGGAAACGCAGTCCCCCTGCGTCGCGTATAGGTGAGAATGTAATATCGCTTGCTCACCGATGAGTGATTTTCATGATCTAACCAACTCCTTGGAGAAGCATCCTGCGATGCATTCTGGCTGGGTCGGCGTCAGTCTTAGCCATGTCGTCACTTTATCATTGCGCAATTATAGATGAGTTTCGCTAGCAGCCATCTTGGCAAAAAATAGGTCATCGCCATAGGAATTTTCTTCCAGACTGACAGATGATTGGTTCTGCCATGAGGATGACCTAATTTTGGCAAGATAGCTGCTAGCGGAACTCATCTTGTCATGGTGTTTAGCTACTTTGCTGTTCAAAGTATTTCGTATCTGTTAATTCCTGCTCTGCCAGTGTTTCATTTAACTATTCGTGTGATGATTTCTAGCTACAAGCCAATATACCATGGGGGCCAACGATATGACGGTGACTGTGAGCTTTTCCATTACCTGACAGCTACAAAGGCGTCGACTGACAGAACGCTGTATATCAGGAGATGCTTCAGAGGTACGATAACATTGCCAGAAAGCTTCCTCTACGACATCTCGGCTTAGACTCGAAATGTTATCGTGTCGCTGCCAGGATAGGCCTACCTGTCGTGAAATCGTCAGAGAAGTCGCGTTCTTGAGTCACGATCGGCAATACAAGGCATTAGATTTTGCTTCAAAATTGCTGCGATTTGCGGGGGGAAAGCGCCCACACAAGGGTCTTCACCTTCAGGATGTGTTAGAACAAGCATATGGTTGAAAGATGCTCGGGATGATACGCGAAATAATAATTCTTCCAACCAGCGTTACAAAATCATCTTCGCTCCTTTATTGCAGGAAAGTTACACGAAGCCACCGTTCCATCGTATCTCCTTGATGGCAAACACACCGATGGAAAGCTTGAAGGTTTCTTGGTAACAAGTCATGAGAACCACCCTGAGGTTGCTGTCTGCCATCCTGAAGACAGTTTCAAGCACATTTACAATTACACGGCAACAGTGGCCTGCCGCGGGCAGGGATTCCTGTTCGGTCGGTACCTGCCCGCTGAAAGACCTGTCATCCCGGGCAACTTCGCTTTCTATAACGTCTTCTGCTACGAGCCAATGTCTTATATGTCTGAGTGTGTGTTCCAGAAAGTCTCGAGTTGCAGGCTGGGTGTTGTCAAGCTCCAATGCAGTAGTAAGTTTTTTATGCAGAAGGAACTCTTTTTACCGACAGAATATCTTAAAAGATATTCTGTCGGTACAAAAACATACTGGCACAAATATACAGGAATGGATTGATTCTTATGCCTGTTGGCCTATGCATTTTTGAGTGATTCGTTAATGGTGAACCTCAGCACAGCGAGACAACTGAATTGATATTGTACCTGATACTTCCTCTGATTTCGTCAGCCCTTGGTGTTGCCGTGACCAGCAAGGTTATGGACCTATACTTGGAGAACTACCAAAGAATGGTAGAACACAATCCGCCATCAAAGATAATACCGATTGACAACATCATTGAGCAGGACAACACAGGTTCGGCCGTGCCCCAGACTAGATCTATAACAAAAAGGGTGAGCATGTTTCGAACATACGAATACTGTTGTGTTTGTACAGCATTGGTACTGGTTTACTAAACGATGCGTTTTGCAGAAAATGCTACTCGAAGGGTTTGCAGCGTTCTAGAAATTCGTTGCAACTCTTGATTGGCAGTTCACGCCATTGAAACGTTCGAGAAGGAACTTGTCCTATCTTATATTCATTTCACCCTCTGCTCGTCCACAGACCATCTTGTCGGAGAGGGCGGATTTCAGCCAAGAGACAGGTTTCCAAGAAACAGAGGAGAAGACTAAGTCTCATGAACAAGAAAATACGAAAGAGTCTTCATTCACCAGTTGTAAGTTTGACAATCTAACTGAAGTCTAAAAGCCTGTTTCCACTACACAGCCGATTTTTCTACTCACGACGGACGAGGCCATGGTGTAGTTGCATTGCCTGTCAGCTTTTGAACCTCTTGCAAGAATAGTGTTGGAAACTGTGCATCGCCAAGTCTTGGAAATCACCATATTTAGCAATGGAAGTGTAGGCGACCCGTGGAAGATGTACCACAAGTATACACCCTAGTTACTTTTTATGCCCCAAAAGAACATTTGATGTACAGGAGGCCTGTATGTGCATGTTGATGTCAATGACATCCTTCGAATGGTAAATTCACTTCTGGATCAACGTTCTGTTCCAGCGTACACTTTGAGAACATCGATTACCGCGACGGCATCCTATCGTGGCTTGTTCTCATCTGCTTCTGTCTCAACAACCACATCAGCCGCACTGTCAAAGATATCCAGCAGGAGCTTCAGTGACACCACAGTCAAAGGGGAATCTACGTCGAAAGATGAAACACGGATGTTTGAAAAGGTAAGGGAACTGAGCATATCTTTGACCAAATCATCAATCAACAGGAACGGTGTTTAAGTTGGAATCTGTTGATGTCGATCGACGATGTTCGTTCACTGGTTTCTGTTCTGTCTGTGTCGCTTTGGCAATTAACGCTGTGGCGTGTCTTTGGAATGGTTCGACATGAGTTACTCAGCTCCAGAGATTTTTCTGCTGAAAAATTTGTTCACCGTTTTGGACGATACATCCAATGGCCGCCAATGTTAAGACTGTTTTTGCTGATCTTGCAGGGGTTCACCAAAAGTCTCAGTAATGATACTGTAGTATCCTACACCTACAATCTCGATGTGCCGGCGTTCCACAAAGGTCTGATTGCCTTCTACGAGGAAACCTATCCCCTTATTCTGTTGTGGAGAGCTGTGTTTAAACTCAATGGTTTTTTGAAGGTAGGTTAGCAACTCGTCATTTTGTAGATGGGAATCGAATCCATTTGACATCAGGTGATCACAAATCACAAATCTCGAAGGCCAGGGACTGGCACATACATTCACCGTCTTGTCCAATCAAATGCCTTCGCTCAGCCCCTAGACGAAGAGTGGTGTGATGTGATTGGAGATGACCCTACCGTAACTGATGCTCAGTTTTTTATTCGTTTAGCTCCGCCTAGGGCCTTTGGAGAAGGAATGGCACGTGACTCGTCTGCTTACTCAAGGGCAGCGTATCTTCTTCACCATGAACAAGTTGAACGCCGAAAGAAAAAAGCTCTTGGCTAAGGTCAGAATCAAGGACATTAATGGTAAGACGGTCTCCATGAACGAAGACATTGTTCACTGCAATGCTCAAGAATGTACGAACTGGTATGGTCGATGCACGGCAAAACTCTGCGCCGAGATGTACCCGTGTGATCCGCCAACTGTTGACGACTGTCAAGCAGACCACGATTGCCTGAAGACACCAGAGGACATGATAGAAGAATTTGATTATGATTGGAGCGAAGGAGACAGCCAAGGCGGAGAAGACCTGTTTGANAACTCATGAGAAACACCCCGAGGTTGCTGTCTGCCATCCTGAAGACAGTTTCAAGCACATTTACAATTACACGGCAACAGTGGCCTGCCGCGGGCAGGGATTCCTGTTCGGTCGGTACCTGCCCGCTGAAAGACCTGTCATCCCGGGCAACTTTGCTTTCTATAACGTCTTCTGCTACGAGCCAATGTCTTATATGTCTGAGTGTGTGTTCCAGAAAGTCTCAAGTTGCACGCTGGGTGTTGTCAAGCTCCAATGCAGTAGTAAGTTTTTTATGCAGAAGGAACTTTTTTAAGATATTCTGTCTGTACAAAAACATACTGGCACAAATATACAGGAATGATTCTTATGCCTGTATGCATTTTTGAGTGATTCGTTAATGGTGAACCTCAGCACAGCCAGACAACTGAATTGATATTCTACTTTATTGTACCTGATAATTCCTCTGATTTCGTCAGCCCTTGGTGTTGCCGTGACCAGCAAGGTTATGGACCTATACTTGGAGAACTACCAAAGAATGATAGAACACAATCCGCCATCAAAGATAAACCCGATTGACAACATCATTGAGCAGGACAACACAGGTTCGGCCGTGCCCCAGACCAGATCTATAACAAAAAGGGTGAGCATGTTTCGAACATACGAATTGACTGTGTTTGTACAGCATTGGTACTGGTTTACTAAACGATGCGTTTTGCAGAAAATGCTGCTCGAAGGGTTCTAGAAATTCGTTGCAACTCTTGATTGGCAGTTCACGCCATTGAAACATTCGAGAAGGAACTTGTCCTATCTAGTATTCATTTCAACCTCTGCTCGTCCACAGACCATCTTGTCGGAGAGGGCGGATTTCAGCCAAGAGACAGGTTTCCATGAAACAGAGGAGACGAGTAAGTCTCATGAACAAGAAAACACGAAAGAGTCTTCATTCACCAGTTGTAAGTTTGACAATCTAACTGAAGTCTATAAGCTGTTTCCACTACACAGCCGATTTTTCTACTCACGACGGACGAGGCCGTGGTGTAGTGGCATTGCAAAAATGATAGTTGTGTTAGAAAATGTGCATCACCGAGTCTTGGAAGTCACCATATTTAGCAATGCAAGTGTAGACTACCTTGTGGAAGATGCACCACAAGTAGACCCCGGTTACTTTCTATGCCCCTCGGAAAGAACATTTGATCCCGGCATTTGATGCATACAGGAGGACTATATAATGTGCATGTTGATGTCGATCAGTGACATCCTTCGAATGATAAATTCACGTTCCGTTCCAGCGTATACTTTGAGAACGTCGATTACCGCGTCGGCATCTGCGGATTTCTTGTTCGCATCTGCTTCTGTCTCCACAACCACATCAACCGCACTGTCAAAGATATCCAGCAGGAGCTTCAGTGACACCACAGTAAAAGGGGAATCTACGACGAAAGATAAAACACGGATGTTTGAAAAGGTAAGGGAACTGATTATACCTTTGACCAAATCATCAATAACAGGAACGGTGTTTTAGTTGGAATCTGTTGATGTCGATCGACGATGTTTCGTGCACTGGTTTCTGTTCTGTCTGTATCGCTTTGGCAACGCTGTGACGTGTCTTTGGAATGGTTTGACGTGGGTTTCTCAGCTCCAGAGATTTTTCTGCTGAAGAATTTGTTCACTGTTTTTGCTGATCTTGCAGGGGTTCACCAAAAGTCTCAGCAATGATACTGTAGTGTCCTACACCTACAATCTCGATGTGCCGGCGTTCCACAAAGGTCTGATTGCCTTCTACGAGGAAACTTATCCCCTTATTCTGTTGTGGAGAGCTGTGTTTAAACTCAATGGTTTTCTGAAGGTAGGTTAGCAACTCGTCATTTGTAGATGGGAATCGAATCCATTTGACATCAGGTGATGGGCTGTAGTCGTATGTCATCTTCGTGAACGTCTGAAATCACAAATCTCGAAGACCAGGGACTGGCATTTACATCACCGTCTTGTCCAATCAAATGCCTTCGCTCAGCCCCTAGACGAAGAGTGGTGTGATGTGATTGGAGATGACCCTACCTTAACTGATGCTCAGATTTTTATTCGTTTAGCTCCGCCTAGGGCCTTTGGAGAAGGAATGGCACGTGACTCGTCTGCTTACTCAAGGGCAGCGTATCTTCTTCACCATGAACAAGTTGAACGCCGAACGAAAAAAGCTCTTGGCTAAGGTCAGAATCAAGGACATTAATGGTAAGACGGTCTCCATGAACGAAGACATTGTTCACTGCAATGCTCAAGAATGTACGAACTGGTATGGTCGATGCACGGCAAAACTCTGCGCCGAGATGTACCCGTGTGATCCGCCAACTGTTGACGACTGTCAAGCAGACCACGATTGCCTGAAGACACCAGAGGACATGATAGAAGAATTTGATTATGATTGGAGCGAAGGAGACAGCCAAGGCGGAGAAGACCTGTTTGACCCTCTGTAAACGAACGAATAGGCCCCTACATTTTGTTGGCGTTTCATTGCACACAACATTCACTTTGTCGCCTACCGTATGGTATGTTATGTGTGTGAAATGCAATGCAGTGGGGTACGGACTTGTACAGTTTTCATTATTGTTTGTGCAAACTCATTCATGTATTATTTTCCATGATTACAAATAAAAACCTTGTATCTGTTGAGATTTTGTTGAGGTTAATTTGTTCGTTTAATCACAGGATACTGGATTTTACTTCCAAATACTTGTACTTGCTTGGTACTTCATCATGCTCAGAAGGCACTTTACTTCTCGATCAATATTCAGACGACATGCAGCCTACCAAATGTTCGGATGTGAATATTCATCAGCAGGTGAATAATAGATCCCCTTGAAGTCCCTGTACTTTTATGTATACTGTAATAACCTCAGCGTGATATTTCAGAGTTTTCATGGATGTGATAGATATTCCACGACTATTTTTAATCTTTTCCTTATGTTATCCCACTGGCAGAGCGCAGGATTTGGCCTCTGGGATAAATTTCATCGGAGTTGGCTACGATCTGTTGAAAGGCAATCCAGATGGCGGAGATGAAAAGTTAGGTGGGGTTGACCCGGGTATCCATATGTCGTATAGGATCTATAAGATGACATTCGACGAGAACAAAACAATCAGTGGGTAAGTTTCTGAAGATTCCACTTTCTTTGAATCTGCACTGAGTCATCCTGGAGGGCAGTCTGCCAATGACTACACAAAATCATCTATATATAGGGGAGGGATCGGGTAACAAACTTTTCCATCCGCAATTGCGTCCTCTCTGATTTGTGCTTTTGCAAAAAAAGTTCTCGCCATTCGTTTCCAGCCAGAAAGTGCCGGATGAAGTGGTTTTCGTTCCGAGACAAAGCTGCTCCGATACTTCCACAAATGAAATGTACTACGGCACCAAGAGTTATCAGAAAAAGTTGTCTACTGATGTGAAAACATCGGGTAAGTAAACTGATACAGATGTTCACACCTGGTCGGTGGTGTTATAGTGGAACCTCCCTTTGCGGACACCTCTGCCAGGTGGACACCTCTTTACTGAGGAGACCAAAGTTCAGTCCCAAATTGATCATTTATATTCATCTCCGTAATGAGGACATTTCTCAATAAAGGACAGCATGCTTCAGGCCCAAAGGTGTCCTTAATAGAGAGGTTTAATAGAGAAGTTGGGTCAGATTTCCGGTTCGGGTCAGACAAANATTTTTAATCTTTTCCTTATGTTATCCCACTGGCAGAGCGCAGGATTTGGCCTCTGGGATAAATTTCATCGGAGTTGGCTACGATCTGTTGAAAGGCAATCCAGATGGCGGAGATGAAAAGTTAGGTGGGGTTGACCCGGGTATCCATATGTCGTATAGGATCTATAAGATGACATTCGACGAGAACAAAACAATCAGTGGGTAAGTTTCTGAAGATTCCACTTTCTTTGAATCTGCACTGAGTCATCCTGGAGGGCAGTCTGCGAATGACTAAACACAAAATCATCTGTGTTCAGGGTAGGGATAGGGTGACAAACTTTTCCATCCACAATTGCGTCCTCTCGGATTTGTGCTTTTGCAAGAAAAGTTCTCGCCATTCGTTTCCAGCCAGAAAGTGCCGGATGAAGTGGTTTTCGTTCCGAGACAAAGCTGCTCCGATACTTCCACAAATGAAATGTACTACGGCACCAAGAGTTATCAGAAAAAGTTATCTACTGATGTCAAAACATCGGGTAAGTAAGCTGATACATATGTCTACACCTGATCGGTGGTGTTACAGTGGAACCTCCCTTTGCGGACACCTCTGCCAGGTGGACACCTCTTTACTGAGGAGACCAAAGTTCAGTCCCAAATTGATCATTTATATTCATCTCCGTAATGCGGACATTTCTCAATAAAGGACAGCATGCTTCAGGCCCAAAGGTGTCCTTAGAGAGGTTTAATAGAGAAGTTGGGTCAGATTTCCGGTTCGGGTCAGACAAATGGTTGTAACACGCCATCTTGTGTCAATGAATAAATGTAGAAACGGTAGGAAAAGTCGAGCTCAGTACTTCGTAACAGACAGTGTCGTCCATTTTTTCAGTTGAATGGGGCATTAAAGGACTGGCATCCCTTGCTTTTACTGCTAGTGAACGTAGGTAGAAACTGTTCGCTAAACTTGAAACATGTTTTAAACCGCGACAATTACTTTGGACGTCAGATCACGACATTTCTCACGACATTTCTGCTTCTGGCGGCTTGTATAACCGTGTAAAACTCTTGACCATTTGAATTCCAATTACCTGACTGTGCGGACGTACACCAAGAAAATCTCCTTCTTGCCTGACCAAACTAACGTTCCTTTCTAAAAATTAAAGGTTACAAGGAGGAAAGAAGGGCCGCAAGAAAAGAAAGGAAGGTATCCCTAGAGAGGGTGGCCATTTGTAACTATGGAACGGCACGCTACCAGTCCAGCTTATCCGACAACTATGACTTGAGTGATGGCGTCCTCGCTGCCGGTTGCAAACTCACCACAGGAAAATCAGACGACTCTCATATGAAATTCATTGAAAGATGGGGTACGGTGAGTATTCGGTATGAAAAGGATAGGCTGGGACGCAGCCCTGGATTGTTTTTGGTACAGCAATTTGTAGGCCTGTGTATCTGTAAGCATTGGGAGAGAGGCGTGCACGGTGTACTCGTATACCGTTATCTTGACAAAAGCGAGACTTCATTAAAAGCGCCTCTGTCTGACAAAACTAACTGTCGGAATTGTTTTCTCTTGTTCAAGCATATCATCACCGAGGCAATGTTGGGGACCAAGAAGGTGAACAGGCGGACCACGACTGTTAGTCAGATCACAAACTTTGCTCTGAAAGATGTATGTATGCATGAACTGTAGCATGATTTCACAAATCGAATTTTGCACCGCTCTCTATAGTGTGCCACTTCTGCAGCCCTCCGTATACTTTTGCACTCGTTTGTTCAGGTTCGCGGGGCGATTAAGGCTGGTGGTTCATACGGATGGCTCGCTCCGTCCATTTCGGTGGATGTCAGCCGGTTAACCCAATCAGATCAATTCAAGAACTTCACTAAAGGAACAACTGTGAGCTACGAAAGAGGAACACGGGTGAGGCATGATTTATCTATGGATACATAAACATGTAAACATGTACGATAGGGTCGCCATTAGCATCCGACAATCACATCCTAATCTTTGGTCGCAACAAACCGTCTCCATCGCCTCCATAGCTGCGGTAAACATGGCCGTTCGAACGGCCATATTTATCTCAGCCAGGAAGCGATGTAAGCACGAGATTCCATTGTGCCTCACTAAAACATCTTCTATACAATTTGAAGCCATACTTCACCCCACCATATACGATGAAAATTCAGGGTGTTTGACTAATTCCGAATCAAAACTTGTACTACCACAGGAAAGACCAGAGCCAATCCGCATCACCATCGAACCAATCCACTCGGTCTTTGTTCCACACTTTTGGAAGAAGTCGCCATGCAAACTCTCCGATACTGATGTGAAGAAGATACAGGAAAACGTCAAGAAGGCTCTCCAAAGTTACAACTTGAAGCTTGAGGTATTCCCTCCCAAAGGTATACACGTACACCAATATGAAAACTTTTGCTTTGTGCGTAGACGCTCACTAGTCGGCGTCTTTTTTCAGTCCGACCTGATTTGCTGGTACCGTTATCGTAAACAGCAAATGATCGCTCAGCTTGCTGGTAGTATTAGCCAATAAAAAAAAGCAAAAGCGGTTCAATCTTGCCGCTGCGTGGTTGTCGAGTCATCTATACGAAGAGCGTGACGAGATCTATACTGCTGAGAGAATCATGTATCTGCCTCCGCTACAGCAAAATTAGTTTGTGGACTTCCTGATTTTCAGATGACAGCTCTAATCTGATGGTGAAAGTGGAATGGCCG
Organism: Notospermus geniculatus; assembly: GCA_002633025.1. Taxonomy (NCBI): domain Eukaryota; kingdom Metazoa; phylum Nemertea; class Pilidiophora; order Heteronemertea; family Lineidae; genus Notospermus; species Notospermus geniculatus. The sequence goes on along the minus strand of NMRB01000002.1, from coordinate 231,491 downwards.
AAGGGTATCTACGTTCTTCCTGAGACAAACTTGGGATGCCCAGAAAAAACATGGGCTAAGGGAAGTCGTGTGCAGAAGAATGGCCGCCACAGCAAGTAATTGATGAGTACACACATATACATGTCATGAGCATGCAAAAATAGTCGTGTGTCGGCTGAATGTTTATTGCTATTGCACGCAGTGATGCATGTTTTAAGAGACTAAAAAACGAACACAACTGGTAACCGCGACACTAGGCTAAACACAGCTCAGGTGTCTTTCAATTCTGTCTTGTCTTGGGCCACTGTAAACCCCTGTGGCCTTCAACGATGCATCTCGTTTCTCAGGTTTCCCGCGAAGAACCATTGGCCCGCTGGAACCCTCATCCCGGGGAAGATCACCCAGTCATTCTGCACGAAGACTACCTCAACTGGAACCTTGGATTGGCCCCCTGGATCCTACTGCATCATCAAGTCTAAGTCAGATTGTCCGGAAGGTACCGTATGTGACGAGTGAGGATGCAGGTGCAGCAACAATCACATACTTAGTGCAGTGGTCAGAGTTGTTGGTAGATGTCGTACCACTGAAAGGGGGTGAACGTCGACTTGGGTGACGCGTAACGTAAAAATAAAGTAGGCCTAATCCATTCATCCTTTCATCTACAGTCACCTTTAGGTACTGTGCGTGTTCCTAATGGTCGAACCAGTAATTTGCCTCAGCAACAAAAATCCATCACCGAGAGCTTTCGCTGCTGAATCAGTGAGGGAGGCGTTGCAGCATCCTTAAGAATTTTCAACATCACACAGTGGAGGTAGTACTCATACAACAAGACAATTAATCCCTCAGCCCCGTGAACCTATCCGCAGCCATCTCTTTTCTCTCTTACAGACTTTGAAGAAGGCTCAATCACCTGGGACGACAAGGTTGACTCGGGGGCAATTTCTGGTGAGATGCCGGGAGGAGTCTTCGGTAAGGACACCAAGATCGACTACTGCTGTCGAGAGGACAGTCTCGCTTCCAATCCCATCATCTTACCCCGTGACAGGCCTTTCTATCTTCTTGCGAAAAGTAACAATTGTCAGAAGGTGGACGGCATGAGCGACACCAAGGAGATCATTCAATGGGATGAACACGCCAATCTCTTCAGTTATAAGAGTGCACAGAAAGGTTCCTATCCCTACGATGCATCTACCAAGAAAAATGGCAATAACCACAAGCTATTCTACTGCTACTATACCACCGGACAATTNTCTAAGTCAGATTGTCCGGAAGGTATGTGACGAGTGAGGATGCAGGTGCAGCAACAATCACATATTCCTATGCAGTGGTCAGAGTTGTTGGTAACGTTAGATGTCGTACCACTGAAAGGGTGAACGTCGACTTGGGTGACGCGTAACATAAAAATAAAAGGTACTCCATTCATCCTTTCATCTACGCCGGGTCACCTTTGTGGACTGTGCATGTTCCTAATGGTCGAACCAGTAATTTGCCTCAGCAACAAAAATCCATTCGCTGCTGAATCAGTGAGGCGTTGCAGCATCCTTAGCATTTTCAACATCACACAGTGGAGATAGTACTGCTACAACAAGATGGATAATCCCCCAGCCTCGTGAACCCTCCGCAGCCATCTCTTTTCTCTCTTACAGGGTTTGAAGAAGGCTCAATCACCTGGGACGACAAGGTTGACTCGGGGGCAATTTCTGGTGAGATGCCGGGAGGAGTCTTCGGTAAGGACACCAAGATCGACTACTGCTGTCGCGAGGACAGTCTCGCTTCCAATCCCATCATCTTACCCCGTGACAGGCCTTTCTATCTTCTTGCGAAAAGCAACAATTGTCAGAAGGTGGACGGCATGAGCGACACCAAGGAGATCATTCAATGGGATGAACACGCCAATCTCTTCAGTTATAAGAGTGCACAGAAAGGTTCCTATCCCTACGATGCATCTACCAAGAAAAATGGCAATAACCACAAGCTATTCTACTGCTACTATACCACCGGACAATTCGACTAGACGAGATGGGATTCTAGAGCAGTATAACAAGCCGTAGTCCGCTCTAGGTCCGAATACAGTTCATTATACCAAGCTGGCGCCACTCTGATTGGTGGTCTCACATATTCCAAATGCCATATTTCTGTCTATTGGTAGGACATTATTGTAGGGTCTAAAACGGAGGAAAAAAATGTTGGTTGTACATGCATGCTTGAATTGGTAATAGAAGTTCATAAAAATTGAAATGGAAGGATCTAAATTAGGGGCATTTTATGGCATTTCCCGCGGACAGATTTTCCTAGATTTTTAGTGTGACTGAAGTGTAAAAACATTCCGTTGCAATTTGCCCCAGGTTACGCCTTATTTCGGTTAGATTACTGGACTACATTTACAACACACCTAACCGGAACAACTAAATGCACAGCCCTATACAGCCATGATATGAATATCGCTTTAGATGTATATTTACCAATTCTATTTCTGGTGTAGGTGGTGGACACGCAAACGTGTTTTTAAAACATGAAAATAATGCATCAACACGCGTATTCATGGAGATCATTGGTGGATGTTCACTTCAATGTATCATTTGGTCTTATATCAAATTCTAATAGATTCATGTCGAAAACTACTTCTGCATCATGGTTGGGCATTCCACGTTGACGGTCATGACGATAGTGCTCGGAAAACACACCACACATCTTAGTGCATGAAATTGGCTGCAGATTTCGTATCTTCTCACAGTTATTGGAAACTGTTTGAGCTTTTCTGTTCCAGTAGGCCATAGAGCTGTCGGCTCCCGATTTGATTTCCTCCTGAAGCGCGCTTGCCTGTTGCGGATTCATTCTCGAATGCGGCTTTTCAATGGCCATGAAGACTACGTTTGCAACGGAGCGATCCCCCATCATGGAGCGTACCATTCTGGAGGAAGCAATGGGGATATTCCAAGGGTATATTGCCCTTGGGACGTTAGTGATTGGCCTCTTTGGCAACGTCCTCTCTTTTATAGTTTTCGTGCGCTGCAGGAAGAAGAGGAGGGATGCCACGGTGCAGTACCTCAGTTTGTTAGCCATCAGCGACACCGGTTGCGTTATATTCACCGGGGTGCCACAATGGCTTATTGTCGGTTATCCTTACGTGACGAATGGGAAAAAGTTCGACATACTAACGGTATCCTTAGCTTTGTGTAAGATTATCAGCTTTTTGGATTCGCTTTCAATCTATATTTCATCGTGGGTCATTTTAATGTTCTCAGTCGAGCGACTATTTGTGGTGTGGTTTCCATTAAAGCGTTCACACATCACCGTCAAGAAACGACAGATATGCCAAATTGTTTTATGCCTTGTTTCCATCTGTTTTAACATCCACTGGCTATTTCGCAGCGAAATAACTGACCTTAATGGTGAAATGATGTGCTTTACAGATGATTCGGAAGACTATGCTTTGAGAATATTC
>NMRB01000002.1:177368-227103 GCA_002633025.1 Notospermus geniculatus | reverse complement strand
GGCTCCCGATTTGATTTCCTCCTGAAGCGCGCTTGCCTGTTGCGGATTCATTCTCGAATGCGGCTTTTCAATGGCCATGAAGACTACGTTTGCAACGGAGCGAGCCCCCATCATGGAGCGTACCATTCTGGAGGAAGCAATGGGGATATTCCAGGGGTATATTGCCCTTGGGACGTTAGTGATTGGCCTCTTTGGCAACGTCCTCTCTTTCATAGTTTTCGTGCGCTGCAGGAAGAAGAGGAGGGATGCCACGGTGCAGTACCTCAGTTTGTTAGCCATCAGCGACACCGGTTGCGTTATTTTCACCGGGGTGCCACAATGGCTTATTGTCGGTTATCCTTACGTGACGAATGGGAAAAAGTTCGACATACTAACGGTATCCTTAGCTTTGTGTAAGATTATCAGCTTTTTGGATTCGCTTTCAATCTATATTTCATCGTGGGTCATTTTAATGTTCTCAGTCGAGCGACTATTTGTGGTGTGGTTTCCATTAAAGCGTTCACACATCACCGTCAAGAAACGACAGATATGCCAAATTGTTTTATGCCTTGTTTCCATCTGTTTTAACATCCACTGGCTATTTCGCAGCGAAATAACTGACCTTAATGGTGAAATGATGTGCTTTACAGATGATTCGGAAGACTATGCTTTGAGAATATTCTTCCAAATTGATCACAGTTTGACCGTTTTTTTCCCATGTGTGGCTATCACTGTCGTGAACATTTTGGTATTTTTTGGAATTATTAGATCTCGCCGACTCATGGCATCCATGGCTGAGGGGGAACACGCTAAAGACACCCAGGATAAGCGTACCATGATCAGTCTTATGACAGTCTCGACATTGTTCGTGCTTTTCACTGTTCCCAGCGCGGCTGTCTGGAGTTACTACGAAACCGTCCTTACTGGTGGCTTTGATTCTGGCTATATCAAGCGTGTTCAAATATTCGGTATGTTTTGCCAGCAAATATACGTCATCAATTTCTGTATCAATTTCATCGTGTACGGTTTAACGCTACCGTTTTATAGGAAAGAAGTAAACGCTATCTTTAGATGTGCGGATGCAAAAACACGTTGATCTACGACGAGACAAAGTAAAATTGCTATTCAGATAAATTCACATTGTGAGGTACTTCGGAAACTCCTTGCTTGCCTTTACATATCTCTACTTACTGACATTCAATGCATGTACCGGTATTCTGATTCTAAGCAGCCATATTTCACAAACATATCAATGAAAACAGAGACGATCGGGGACGCTTGGCCTACGACAGGTCTGGTCGTTGCCGGCGAAGAAGCACACAATATCTTTTTCCACGGTTCTACTGCCTTGGTATGAATGTGAGCTTCAGCGGCCTGTCTGGTGTCATAACGGTATGAAGAACTGGCTCCGGTGATTCGTCGTGATATTCTAGGCGGAAATTTTGGATGATCTAAAAGAAACGAAGTAAAAAGATCACTAAGAGTCAAAAATGACGTTCGTGCACCATTTCATTCCTCACAAAAGCCTGCAATAAGCCTGCTTGCAGGCAGGCACCAACATCTCGCCAGCTGATATCTGCTCACAGCTGCTGCTGCTTGCTCACAACCATGAAATAGGCAATATCATTCACATCTTCGCCACCAGAAGCTCACGCCGCCAACTTCACCGACTGGGTGTAGCGGAGACCTTTGGTGGCGAGGCTGCGCTAATCGGCGTTGACATTGTACGTCTTGCCGAGGTGAGAAACCCCGTCACGTGTGTTATACCTTTGTTATGACGATGTATATTTCTTGTTCCGCCAGCCTCCGACCTGAAAAAAACAACATCATATTAACATCCACATCCATAAATGTGTATTAAAGATACACATTTACTTTCCGCGAAATTTCAGACGTCTTCCAAAGATAAGGCGATCTCCTCCTCACCTAAACACATCCTTGGCCCGTGTCCCCAAACAAGGTTGGACAAGGCCGGGGCTTTGCAGTATTCAGCGCCTTCTTTCATCCATCTCTCCGGGTAGTATTCCATTGGTTGTGGGAAGATTTCATGGTCGCGACCCATGCAGTAGAGATTGGCCTGTACCTGCACCTGAAACGGTTTTTAGGGAAGATTCAAGGAATGTTCGTCAGGATTTGGTGGCGTTGTTCTATTGCTGATTGGTGACCAACGATGTTGGAGCATTCCCAGGGGGCGGCGATATGCGACTCACCTAAGTCTGACATAACATGCAATTGTCTACTCGAAGCTCTCTACTCACCCCAGCAGGGATAGTGTAACCTCCGATCACCAGGTCGTTGTCTAGGAATCTACTGGTGGCAAATGTAATCGGGTACATCCTAGAGTCGCATGAAAAAGACACGGAGAGGCCGAGAATAATTTTCAACTAAGTAGGCCTAGTCGCTTCAGCTACGAGACAGTAAAATTAATACATACTGCAAAACAACTGCATCAAGGATTGTTCCTCGCCGAGAAAAGTCATCTCATCAGTTTGACCATTGTACTTGATAATTCGAAAGAGAGAGATTTACCTGAGGGCTTCCTTCAAGCAAACCTTGACGTAGCTCAGTTCCTGAAGACTTGTTTTGTTGATTTGGCCAGTTTCTTTTAAAATTGCCTTAGATTCTTTAAAGAGTCGTTCCTGGGCAGCAGGGCTTTTGGCAAGGCATAACAGCGTCCAGAGCACGGCATTTGATGTCTGTAGAAAAATGGGAAACATAACGGGCATTGCGGTTTATGCATTAGTCGTCTCCACAAGTGGATGGTATCCAACGCCTTTTGTGAATCAAATGTGAAATTCAATTATCCATTTGATTTAGGAGGAATGTACGGGTACCTACCGTCTCGACTCCACCAGTCATCATCTCTATCGCGCTTAGGTTTGCCTCGCGTCTCGTGAGTGCCTTCTGGGACAGGATGTATTCAAGAAACCCTGTTCGTTCGCCACCGGGATTCTTGTTGCTGAGTTTTTCGTATTTCTGCAATGACAACGTCTTCAATGGGACACTTTATCAAACATCAGGTATATGTCATGTCATGGTTGGTGTAAACCAACTTCAATTCTGTGATTCCGATTGATTTCCATGACTGGTAATCGATGGTGGTTGATCATGAAAACAGATGATTTTGAATGTTATTGATACCTTGTCGACCAACTTCTGTCCAATTTCAATGATCCTGGAAAAATATCCTCTGAATTCCCTCCATTTTTTAGTGGGGTACATCTTATATATCGGCATGTTGTACATGAGAGGCTGCATCAACTTGAAGAAGCCGAGAAGGTTGAAGATGAAGTCATTTGCCATTTCGGACGGTGGATCGTCGAAGCAGCCAATTTTGTCTTCGAAAAGGAAGGTGCCGATCGCTGAAAGAGGTTGGAAAAGGAGACATCCTGATTGTGATGTTATCTTGCGATGCATCACGAGGTTTTATGGCATGTAGGCCTGCACTATAGAAGGCATAAGGTGTCTCTTTTTACTTACATTCAAAAGCCCATTTGAATATTTCATGTTCCATGTCTGGTATTGAGCCGTCGGCGTGCCGAATCGCCAACAGTCTGTCCATGAATTGGTTCGCTACGTCGTTCATATGGTCACAGAATTGAATCACTTCCGGTGGTTTCAGCATCTTCTGACTCAATATGGTACGCTGCTTGTACCATTCTAAATCTTGGCTAAGGAACAAAGTGTTGGAGGTATGTAACGATAAGAAGAATGCATTAGTGTCGCCAAAGTGACTGCTCACCTTCTTCAAGATGATTCACCTCACCTCAACTCATACTCCAGCACAGGTGGCACCAAGCTTTGAAGTTGCGCGGAAAATACTGATACTTTTTGTTCCATCTCAAATTCCATTTGATTTCAATGATAGGTAAGATTTTATACTTCTTTGTATCAATAAAACTACTCACGAATTGACGACTCCCAGTCCCATATCATGTATCTCTCTATAATGCTTCAAAGGTTCCAAGGGGACCCGGTTGGGATACTTCCCCTCGTTCCGAATGACCTTCGTATACTCCTCTGGGTCGCTTATCACTACAGTGACGATCGGTCCGATCTTTTCTCGATAAATGGGCCCGTATTTCTTCGCTCTTGCCTCGTAGGCCTGAAATGTTGATGACGCAAGTGAGTTGTGTCTTCATTTGAGATGTGGCTGGATTGAGGTCGAACTACCAGATGCTTTCCTTGAGCTCTTTCTTAACGTAGGTGATGGCCGTTTATGTTGGTTATCCCTGAAAAACTGAAGCCTTGGCATAGACCAATAGCCCTCAATGCAGTTCAGACCGCACTGTCACACTATCTAGCAGATAAGTCGAAGTCAAGATTCTTACCTCAAACATCTTATTAAAACGATATCCTCCCGGTTTGAAATAGTCGAATAAGGTTCCAATCACTGGCCATCCCTTCGGGCCAGGGATCGCTGAGAAAGGAAGCGTTTCAGTACAACCACTTCCTGATCCAATTTCACCTGCCTGAAACAAAGGAGGTGTCAAGGAACATGCAGTTCGATCAGTGAAATGTACCTTTATTGGTTTCTTGACAAGAACTAAGTGAGGGAAAGCCGAAATACTATGTCGAAAATTGAGCGCCTTTTTTGACTCACCGATAGGCTCTTTACCTCGTCTACCGCGATAGACCGCTGCCTGTTGGTCGACATGACGTGTAGGTTTCTCTGCGGGAATTTGAGGGGGCAAAATAAGAACCTCCCCGTGGTAAGACATGATGCAAACGGCAGCACCTAAGCAAGACACAATTAGAGGGATTCAATGGGATCAACATAATGAAAGGAGCGATGATAGGCCTATGCGTATAGACGCCGGGTATGAGCCTTGTAAAATGACGAGAGGAAAATTGTGGGTACATTTTCTCCCTACCTTCGACGACATCCTCCTTCCTTGTGTCAACTCCAATATGACTGCCAGGCGGGACTTAAAGCAGGCGATGGTCAACAACCTCGTCCCTAAGAGGTATTCCGTCACCTTCTTAAAAGATGCACTTACATTCACACTTTCCTGCCTGTGATAACGATCTTAGACAACAAAAAACGAGCTCAAGTCACACGTCAGATCATGCACTTTATACATACATGCATCATAAGGACACCTGATCACATGTTTGATTTGGCAAATTTGACCAAATGTACTTTCTACTTGAAACAAGGTTGCAACTCATGTGGTGGCGTACGTCAACCGTGCCATTTTCCACCACCTGTGCAAGCAATTATTTTAAAACTATGCTTCGGTTTATCCCATGCAATTCATCACAGACGCTCTGGGTAGTCTCATACTGCCAATCCTCTCAGTCCAAATAAAGTTCTGCGCCGTATCCGCGGCTAATCCACATTAATCTAGAAGTCGGAGGCGTTCAATCAAATGCTTTACAAGACCTCAAATATACGAAAATACCAAACGCTTATGATACGTTCCAGGATAAGCGCACCAGTCTTACAACAGTAGTCTCGATGTTGTTGGGGCTTTTGACATTTCCCCAAGGCGGCTGTCTTGAGTTACTACGAACCCGTCCTAAGTGGTGACTCAGATTCTGGTTACATAACCTAGATCCTATGAAGTGTCAACTCTGTTCTGTACATTCAATCATTGACACATCCTTGACCTGGTGACGAGGTCTACACGAAAGACACACGACCAAAATTAGGAAGAGAAGGAAGAGAAAGATAGCTGCAATAGCTAAACCAATCATTTCTGTGTAGAAAGATTCAGGACAACCTTGTTTCGGAATGACCAGCTTTTCGCCTGTTCTATTGCCTTTGTTGGCAGTTTGAATCGCCTGAAGCTTGGGGAAAATCGTGTTCCAAAATGTCATCTGCCGGCTGCGCAAATTGGATGCCATGGTGATGTCATTTTGGGAAATCCGGAGGTATGCTGTGGTGTTTGCCCGGAACTGACCCCATCTCACTGGACGGGGAACGCCAGGTACGTCTGACGGGTCACTGAAATAGCAAAAATTGATCAGTAAATGATGTGGTGACGATGTGGGTTGGCCTTTATGCCATCATCGAATGGTCGAAACAGTCCAAGTACCAACCATTCAAAGCATTGTGTCTATATATACTTACAGTACAATTTCTCTGCCAACAGTGATCACCCTGAATGTTTTTGCTTACCCTCTCTTTACGAAATTCGACCATAGGGCCATCACAGATCCGCTGAAAAACTTCTCCTCACTATTGTAAGCACCCTGGTGCCAGTCATATTCCTGAGGTTCGCCGGTGTACGGCACCCCAAATAAGTAGGGAAGGTCTTCTCCGTGGTAACTATAACTTCCAATCCAACTGATGTTTTCCAACGACGGTGTTTTCATTGGCTTGTGGTGCAGGAATTCGTACAAGTAGACCGGGACGTTCTGATTGGTTAGAATATCAGCCATCTTGATCGTTGGTGCGGAGTAGAGTCTGTCCGTCATTAGCTGGAGATGCGATAGAAATATTGATGTCAAATCCATAAGACATTTTTTCAATTCGAAATCGTTTTAAAAGCGCAGTGATGTACATGTGTACATGTACGTACAGTACAATAATGTAGCATGAGATCAATTCGGACATTCCTTTCTTACGGGAAGTGCGGCTGTAAAATGAACACCTTGTTACAGGTTGCTGAACAGCAAGACTGTCCCCTTGGTATTTGCCGTGGGTATTTTTGTTGTTGTTGTTGTTGTTGTTGTGAAAAGGAGTTTTCAGTGCAGATGTAATGTTTCTTCGTGACGCAGTCGTTTCTTCGTGACACAGTCGGAAATGCACGGGATCAGGTAGGCCTACCTTTGACAAAGCATCCCTGCTTGCCACAGCAGTCTGTTTCCCCTTGTCATTATAACCATATTCATAGTGTACAAGTTCCTCTAAACTGGACGAGATGTTTAGAGACGTCATTTTATCATTCATCGAGCCATGTCTGCCTTCGTCAGGGGTTTGTGGATAATCTGGAAAACAACGGAGAAATCACTCGAATCATATATCGTCACCGATGTAGCCATCAAATTGATGTCTAAGACTATTTCACTCGCTCTCTCGTCACTCACTTTTTCTCATTTCTTGCAAAGCTATGAATCTCATGGCTTCGTCTTCAACAAAACCTAGCAGGGTCGGCACCGGGTTGGCGAAACCATCTTCCAGGAGTTTTTCAATCGGTTGATCAATCGAATCACCATCAATCGTTGGTTTGAAAATAAGCTGCAATGGAATCATTCCCTGGTCATCGATAGGCCTATCCATCTGCTAACCACGTACCGTGATGAAGACTGAAACATTTTAATTTTGACGCAGAACTGAATACCCAGAGTAAAATGAACCGTATTCCACCCTCCTCATCTTTATTCTCCATTGGATACTGACCTAGGATATACCAGCATAGCGTGTTTTCCAATCAGATGCGTTTCAAAAATGACTGAAAAACTAATGCGCAAACCAGTTTAGATGTCTTACACCGAATGTCCTATTGAAAGACGCTTGGTCTGCACCCTTCACGCACTGTACCACATCTGTCATTTTGTTACCCTCACAGTTCAGCCGTTCGGCAACTTCTTCAAACAGTGTTGCTGCCTTTGAATCATTGGCCAGGACGGATGTCGGTGTAGTGATAGGCCCACTACTGATTATTGCTTTGTTGAAGATACCTTGAAACAGAATGCATTTTGAGATTGGAAAATATGGCTGCCGATGAACGACTTTCAAACCAGGAGTCGCATTACCCTGTTCCCTCAACTGTCGATGAACCAATTTGAATGTTTGTTTCCATAAATGGACCAATCGCAGTGCTTGGCCACGTTTGTAACATCGTTACTCTTGTAACGATGAACTCGATATTGTATTCCGTGAATAGAAACATGTATACGAACCTTCAGCCTTCTTAGACATCATCAACAGGCCGACGCTTACGCCACCAGATCCAGTCCCAAATACGGTAACCTGTTCAGGATCCCCACGAAACGAAGCGATATTTTGACGTATCCACTTCAGTGCCATGATTTGATCCTTTAATCCATAGTTACCCTTCATTTGCGAGCGATCTTGGCGAAGAAAACCTGTAAAAGCGTCCGATGCACGTACATATATACTGAATGAGGCAACATGAAAAAAACTGCGGGTCCAGTCGCGGTGACCCACCACGGGTAACATGGGGCTCAGCTCGTCGCAAAAATGACTCACACCCAGTTTCAGGGCCATGCTACACACGGCCCTGCGTTCTAATCTTGCCATTAAGAATCTCAACCACAGATTATGGTTTGTTTTTTTCACTGAAGCACTAACCAGTCCAGTGCCTTCAGTGCAGACCATGTGCATTCCGTCATGCATTGTACAGGGAAGCACAGGATCAGATTACCACACTTTCCTTAGTATTTCTTCTTACCTAGAGCACCGAGCCTGAAGTTGATCGTCACAACAACCAAACCAAATCGTGACAGAATCCTACCATCGAAGTAGACGCCCGATCCACAAACGAAGTCTCCGTCGTGGATATATACGATGACTGGATTCAGACTGGTGAAATTCGTCGTCTGCTGGTTATAGAAAATGACGTTGATGTAAGAGGACATTATTATCAGTGAGAAAAATGTAATCCAGTCGATATACCTTCCTTGCTACCAGCTTGCCTGCATTTCACTTACATAGCATCATCAAGTACACTTGACTTTATGTATTTAGTTGTCCACTTTTCAACTTCAGCATTACAAATGGACTGTAAGATGGTGTATATTATTTGATGGTGTCGGCTACTACTTCTGGGTAGATGAAATTGACATTACTTTTTTCCTTTTCGTTCCTATCAGATACGGGTATAGACCGAAAATACCAACTGCGTCGTCCTTGGAATATTGAAATATGACCTTACCGTTACGGGTGAATAGATGTTCAGATACAAACAGTCTTCGTCCATTGTGATGTCGGAAGGGAGGGCGACGACATTGCAAGGGAAGTCCGGTGACTGGGGACAGATGGGTGACGTGATATTGGCCTCGCGTATCCCCTGCCATCTGTCTTCAGGTTGAGGATCCTAAATGCAGAGGAGACATAAACATTACCATTGGCTACTTTCGAAACAGAATGCAATGATCTGGTCTTCAAGTCATTGAAGCATTTGATTTCCTTGACCATTTCGGTATGTCCCTGCTGACGTTGAAGAGACAAAGTAGGTCTTACCTTAAATCTTAGGTTTCCTACTGGTGGTTTGGCGTATGGTACACCCAAAAATATGTCAACAGAGACTATTCCTTGGCCTGAAAGTCAGAAGTGAATATAGGACGTCATTTTAGAGCGAAGTTTCCAAGGATGTTGTGGGAGTGAGCGCTAGAGTCAGAGATTTGAAAGAGCTTCTCAAAGTGTGGACGAGCTGGCATGCCGAGCAAGAAACAGCGTCACAAATAGAACATTGAGAAGAGCGTCTCTTTCGTAGTTAGCAACGTTGATCAGATGTCCACAAAGTACACATAAGAGTTATCATATCGGTACTGTTTTCAGCGTATTGCCATAGTGAAGTTTGTTCTCACCTACTCTATAGTCCTTCGTTTCTCTTGTACCCACGAGCGTGCCCAACTTCGTCTTCAGTGAAATTGGCTTGGTCTGTGGGATGGCCTGGTTAATCAGGGCTAGAAGAACAGCCGGTCCAAGCAATGTCTGAAATGTGTGCAACGCTCACCTATAGATCCACGATAAAACAGTGACTTGCTTGACCGAATTTCTTCAAAGGAAATTTGCGAACAAAATCGAGAGAGAAAATCACGCTTACCTTCATTTTAAGTCCATCGTTTTATTACTCACATAATGTCCGTACATCTTCGTCATAAGTCATCATGAAATGCATTCCAGGCGTCCAGAATACTTACCCTGTGATGAAGCTCGTCAACTGGGTTATGACAATACGTGCATTCCTCCCTGGATGCTTCCAATGCTATATCCTCTGGGATGCCAGTCCTGATCGTTTGGAAGAATTTTGATTAGCTTAATATAAAAACAATCCTTACCATTATCATGGAACTGGCCAGATACATGTACCCCAGTGAAGGCGTAACCTGGAACAAATTGGAACTGAATTTTTTACACCTGTATAGGTCTTTGACTACATGATATTAAAAATCTAGGAAAATCTGACTACGAAGTCTAAATCCTCGAGCTGGCGCCACCCTGTTCTGGCACCACCTTCGTTGAGGGTGGCGCCAAAATCGAAAATTCAATGTCCGAACAGAGTTCATACTATGCTGGCGCCACCCTGATCGGAAATCTGTTTTGAACTTTGTATGACATCGCTCTGTTGCAGAAATGACGTTGACTTAAGGGGGGCACGTGCCCCTCCCAAGGATACTCTTGCCCTGTAGTGTAGAGTCACGACGGGTGGCAAAGGGAAGTAAGAAAAAACGCAAACGATGACTAAATCAAAAAATCTAAAAGAGTGCATATATATATATTTCAAATAGCACCATTCTGTTGCTTCTGATGAACATAGGAATAGCAAGAAGTTCGAGTTGTACAGATCTTAAATTGTGAATATATTCACAATTCTTTCTTGACAAAACTTAGTGTAGTCGTTCAGGTCACGATTGGGGTAACAAATTCGGAATGACGAATACCGAGAGAGAACTTCGGTGCCTGACGCTTGTTGATGGTGACTCGCTCTGGACGGTGAGCACCAGGTCCTGGCTTTCGGGTACCGTCATCTGGCAAGGAGCTCCGCCCCAGCATGGAATATACGGGAGACCTGAACTTGACGATGTTTGGCTCGGTGGCATTGTATCGTCCTGGTCCTGGGGTTTTCGCGAGGTCCTCGGAGAAGTTGCCTCTTTCCGATCGTGCGGTCATGGAATAACTCGGGTGTGATCTCATGTGGGGCTGCTGCTTTCCGATCAATGGTGGGAGGGTGTAAATGCTTGGTGCTGGGATCTGATCCCTCCGTCTGCTCTTGGTGCGGGTCGCCATCGAGTAAACCGGGGCATGACGTTCCCGCTGAGGATGAACCCTTTCTGGGCAGTAGGATCCAGGTGAAGGGGTCATGAATGAATCTGAAAACAAACTTGTGTATTTGAAGACGAACTCTTGATTTTTATATGTGCCGCGGGTACTTTGTTTGTAGGCCTATCTACGTGTACATCAAGTAACAGACATAGGCCTTCTATGTAACTTACTTGGATCCTTTTGTCTACTCATTACAGAATAGCTTGGAGTACCATCTTTTCCATGACGTGTAATTCTTGGGTCTATGAAATAGACGGGACCAGGGCTGCAGTCATTCTCCACCACTGAAATATAATACGATCATTATTGACAAACTCTCAACCTTTGGCTTTTCATGCTTAAATGCTAACCCTTTCCTTGAAGTGTTTTCACAGAAGGATTTCTTCAAGAGTAGGCCTAGCCTAGGCCTAGTGTTTTTGACACTTGTGCCGATAAGTGTGGTTGATCTATGCTTATGAAACCGAAAGTTGTATGGTACAATGACAATGCTATACGGCGCAGGCTACACGAACGTTTCGAAGTTCATATGGAATAACCCATTGCTTGTCACATGCCAACCTGCTTAAATCATGTTAATCATGACTTACAGATATTTCTTCTTCCGAAGGAATGGACTGGTTTCATGTGCTTGGTACAGTCATGCTTCGTGAAACCAACTGTTGTCGGCAATGCATAGCGACCAGGCCCGGGACCTCTTTCCCGCGCTGCTATGATCTTTTTATTGGACTCAAGTCCGTCCATTTTTCGCCCTTTCAACGCAAATTTGCCACGGTTTGTCACGGTTTTCGAATCCTGCTCCGATCCGAAACGCGTCTTTCGTTGGCAATGACGCTGCAGCCTTGTGACGCCAATCTGTGTTGCTACCAGTCCCTAATAGCTGCATCGACGTTGCGTTTGCACAGCGAAAGGACCCGCAGCTCGATAAATTGATACTCCTACGCGTGATTGGGTGGAAGATTATTTGCTGCGGCTATCGCAGCGAGGGTATCAGATTTGATTATGCCATTGGCATTGGGATTGAGACTTCTCCTCTGGGGTAGGCTAATCGATGACTTTGCCAATAATACCCTGTCTCCCAGATTTTTTACCACTTGATTCTTCATAACATACAACGTTACTTATTCCAACGGTTCTACAAATAGGCGTTGGCATTTCAAACCTGAGGAAGAAAAGCAAGTTGCAGTCTGTGATGGCACTGACGATATTCTATCCTTGGCCTCCAGAATTTAAGTCCGACACGATTAGTGCAAATGCACTCTCGATGGACAGAAATCAAAATGTGGGACGCATGGTTATGTCAGAGTGCATGCCTGCTATAAAGTATCGACTGCTCTGATTGCGCTTGAGCGCCTCAGAGCATGCGTACTTCTTGTCGTTCTTTTCATAAGTTTACATTCCGTGCAGATGTCCTCAAATTCCGCGATAGGGCAGGCGTACCGGTGGAACCCAAAGTCAGGGAGTCGCCCTCTGATATGATTGTGAAAGTGCACTGAATTAGGTAAAAGGCAAAGATAGGGCAAAGATTTCCTGGTTATCTTTTCGTTTATACTTATATCTTTACTACTTGCCACGTGTGGGTCGTATGGTTGCAAAAAAAGAAACGTCACCTCCGCATGCCCACGATTTTTATCGTTATAGTGACGGTGATATAATGTGGTCAAAGTTTTGCTGGTCTCGATCCATAGGCCGGCTCTGCTGCAACATTACTCCTGGGTTCCCTGAAATGCCTGTCAAATGCAGCTATAAGGACTTTTTGGAACCTACACCCTTATTATTCAGCGTAGTCCGGCCGAGATCGGAGGCCGCGCTGGTCCGAGCGAACGGGAATACCGTACTGAAGAACTCCGGGTCAGTACAAGTGGTCGCATTCCGGCATGTGGTAGGGCATGGCGCTATTATTCGATACCGTTACCTGATTGGTAATTTGTCTTAGGACACTGACACTTAATGGAGTACAAATATTATGAATGAAAAACGGCCCGCGTGAAGTCAGTTCGAGAGTCCGTGTCCTCTCTTCTTATGGATGAGTGCACATCACTTGACATTTGGACGACGTGGTTTCGTACAGGCATCATGGAATGATAATTCCCTACGAACTGAAGTACATGTATTATGTCGCATGATTTGCAGGACCACTCATTGGTCAAGGCTTTATCGATGCCGACGAACAAAAATCAGTCAAACAATTATTTAATACTTTCTGACAATATTCTTTATTGGCTATATGAACTGATGTCAAGATTAGCCATCGTCGATTACAACATGTGTACATAAAAGCTATATATTTGCGATAGCATAGTATTAAGCAAATAAAAACATAATTGGGCCTCTTCACCTCTTGGACCAACGTCCGTACCGTGCAGAATCAGCAAGGTTCGGGCCCTTCGGTAGGCCTCTGGAGAGGCCTAGCAACGTTCGGGACCCTTCGGTAGGTCTCTGGAGAGGCTGGACCGAATTCGGTTCGTTTCGTTACGACATCATTAGGATCAGGAACACACCTCATTTGAGGAAACCCATCAGTCATAACGCCCGTGACCAGACTTAACAAATTTAGTGGAAAATTATCTAAACAATGAATTTAGTCAGTGTTTCTTCCAGTACATTTGCACCGACACATTTTTCTGAGTACACTACGCCCTATACGGGACACTGTTTATTTATTAACTCCATTGATAACGTCGATCTATAATATCGTAGTACTCCCCTTTGACTTTCATATTGACGAAATTATCGTTTATCGAAACCAGGGCACGTGCCGAAGTATGACTTCGTACCCACATCAAGAAAGAGCGGGAAATTACTGTATAACTGTCAGGAATAAATAAAGTGAAATAAAACGAACTTATCCCAGTCAAAGCTACTTCACAACTTTTCCGATAGTTTTCGACCTTAGTCCATATCGCGGCCAGTCTTACTTAGTTCATTTGTAGCGTCTTCACCTCTTCAATGATCCCGTCAATGGTGAAAAGTCCTTTTTCTAAGCGTTTTTCACGGCGCTTTCGTTCGTATTCCAATAATTCCTTTTGTTTTTTACCGCCGGCGATGGTACCAGGGCAGTGCGTTCCAAAGAATTTGTCCCAGTGCGTCAGGTAGGGTTGGAAATTCGTCAGCGGTTTCATGTGGTGCATGTCGTGCTTGATGGCGCCTCCCCAGTTAGGAAGCCAGAAGCGTGGCGAGATCGGGAAGTCATAGCCGACATGTGCCTCAATGCTGATGATTACGTTCCACAACATCCAGGCCCATGCTGTCATGCAGTGGCAGTGGAAGAGCCAGGGGTTGACTGTGGTGAAGAACCCTATCGTGATGAGCTCCCACGGGTGGAGGTACTGTGTCACCCAGCTGAACGGACTGTGGTACTCGTGATGGATGGCGTGGAAAGACTTGTAAAGCCATCGGTATCGATGATGCGCGTAGTGCCAGACGAAATACTGGAAGTCGAAGATTACCGTCATTGCTGTCATTTGCCATAGAAATTCGAACAAGGGCGGTGCCCTAGCTGGCAATGGCGTATCAGGTGTCCAGATATACTGCGCTATACCTGCTGGAAGAACATACAATATATTGTTCCACAAAGTCTGTATCACTGCCTTTCTCACCATCGGCCAAGTAACGTCCTTTTCGGGTTGGATTTTATATTTCTGAATGAAGTTCCATGCGGATCTGTTTCCCCACAGGTCTCCCACCATGAAGGGTGTGATGAGTGCGAAGTACAACGTCACGGACATCACCACTGGCCAAAGTGGTGAACGTAGAATATGTTCATGTCCTATCCGTTGGTCCCAAATCGTCTGCAGGAAGTTATACTGCTCAACAGCTTCCGAGAAATTGCCGGAGATCGTTCTAATTGTCGCTAGTTCCATCTTCAGCATCGTTGTCAGTCTATCACCGACGAAGGTCTACTCGGATTGTTGCTGTACGGTGATATCTGGCTGGTTGACCACAATTTATAGTCCCTGGGCCAAGCCTCGTCCCTATTCAAGGCATGTACGTGTCCGTGATATCATTACAAGCTGTGAATGTTTTGTCTTATCAAATTTGCCAACTCGAGAGTGGCGACCATATGCGCCTTTCTGTTGAACCTGTGACACACGATGGAGTATTTACTGCAAGCTACTAATGGTAACAGCATCAGTTTGTACCCCTATTATGAAAATCGCACGGTAAAGGACAGTTTACCATGGTATAAGTGGCTTTCACCGTGGTAAACCTTCTTTTACCGTGGAGCGATTACAAAGGGGCTTTGTGCCAATCCAAGATGCTGTCAATTTGTTTATGACGGCAAAAAGATCCACACATTTGCTATTTCAAGGTTTAGCAAGTAGCGTGGCCAAGATAGACAGTGGTGGCTCCCATTTTACCATCAACCAGACTATCTTCGGAAATCAACGAAGGCCCTCCCGCTGAATTAAAAGGGGGTAACTGAAAATGTTCATTCTGTTGAAGACGTCTGTCTCCACTCTATAGTCTACAGCGGAGTCAATCTGAAAATTCGCCCAAATGACGCTGGTTGAAGCATAATCTTTGAAATCCAATTTCCATCGCATTTCTTATACCCACGTGCAAGATGTAAACATAAACAAACGTTCCCATTGGCTGAAATGATCGTCACTACTCGGAACCACGATTACGGCGATACTATAGGTGACGTAATTCTAGGCAAAGGCAGTGACAATATTTCCTATTTTGCTCGGCATTATTCGGGGCAGATCGGCAATTCCGAGTGATAATGATGTGCAGACGGGGGTCAAGAGGTCGGCGTGGTATAAAACGGAGACCTGAATTTCATTTTGGTATATGGAACGACCTTAGCAGAGCATTTATTTACAGTGCCAGTTACGCTACAGTATCACTGGAACGATTCCAAAGGGGCTTTGTGCCAAACCAAGATGCTGTCAATTTGTTTATGTGTCTGTTCTAGAGTTTCGGATTGTAAAGTACCAGCCTGAAGAAGACCCCGGTTGGGGTCGAAAATTCGCAAACACTCTGGAAACTGCCTTTTTATTTATCATCAATTTGTTTATGACGGCAAAAAGATCCACACATTGGCTATTTCAAGGTTTAGCAAGTAGCGTGGCCAAGATAGACAGTGGTGGCTCCCATTTTACCATCAACCAGCCTATCTTCGGAAATCAACAAAGGCCCTCCCGCTGAATTAAAAGGGGGTAACTGAAAATGTTCATTCTGTTGAAGACGTCTGTCTCCCATCTATCGCGGATTCAATCTGAAAATCGCCCAAATGACGCTGGTTGCAGCATAATTTTTGAAATCCAATGTCCGTCACATTTCTTATGCCCACGTGCAAGATGTAAACAAAAACAAACGTTCCCATTGGTTCAAATCATCGTTACTATTCGGAATTCACGCGGGTTACGACATAAAGATGACGTTCTAGACAAAAGTACTGGCAATAATTCCCATTTTGCTCGGAATCATTCGGGGCAGATCGGCAATTCCGAGTGATAATGATATGCAGACGGGGTCAAGAGGTCGGCGTGGTATAAAACGGAAACCTGCATTTCATTTTGGTATATGGAACGACTTTAGCAGAGCAGTCCTAGCTCGGGGAGGGGCGTACATTTTGAATTTAATTAGCATCCCTAAGCTAATTCCATTTGCCAACAAATATATTAGCGGTGTAAAACTGGCGCCACGGAACAAAAAAATCATGTTCCAAGACGCGGCGACGGGCGAACTGTCCCAGAGCGCCAATAAAATGTTAGCGCTGTTAAACTGGCGCCACGGAACAAGAAAATCATGTTCCTAGACGCGGCGACTGGGCGTTCCGGTGCGCCAGCGTTTCAGCGCTCAGGAACAAAATCCTGTTCGCTAGGGCCCGGACTTCTGCCCCTCTAGGACGTCCCCAGGACATCTCCCCCTCGAATGCCGCAGCTGATTGATCGGTGGGATATCGTAGTCCCATGGGTGTAGGAATCTAGCCCATAGAAAATGCCAGTTATTCTGCCGTAGCCCTTTCATGGAGTACAAAGTTGAGGAATAACAAAACACATTAGCCTAGACCAGCGACACGCTCTCCGGTGCAAAGACGTCGAAGGATTCACGGTACGTACGGAATTGGTCCATCAAGTGGATATGCAGACGAGAAAAATGGTGACGCTGACATGGCTGACGGGATCGAAATTTCCTGAAAAATGCTCAATAAACTTGCTATTTAGAACATAAATGTCCAGTTTTAGTTGTTGAAACACGCTATGCATTGAAATCTGATGTTTGTGCAGTAGCACAGCATGAAAAAAGTGTCGGCAAAACTACCTGAAGGCAAACAAGAGGCTGATAAATCCAAGAGGCTTTACCGGTGAGGTAGTCACGAAACTCACGACTTCGAATATTTGGGATATTCTACGTCGTGATTCAGGCTATGCCGTTCTGTACGGGAAATCCGCACCGCTGAGAAGGGCGGAATGTTTTCACTGCTTGTGAAGCTCTGGGAGCAGGACATCATTTAAAAAGTATCCTGTCGTGAACTTCCAATATTCTAGATGACATTCATACCGTTCACCAAAAAATCGGCCAACTTTTAAGGTCTTTAAAATCCGAAATTTGAAGGGCAGTAAAAACACGCCGCCATATCCCTGTACATCGCACTGTACATTGGTTTGTTGACTTCCGCATCGAAAGGTCACATGGGAGTTGATGGTTCGAAAGGTCGAGCTCATCTGCATAATTAATATAATTATCGGATGTTTCTTCGTCACCAAAAGAATCAACTTTCGCCAATGCGCATGCGCAGAAGGCGCGTTTGAGCAATCGGAAACACTCGGCGATTTCCGTTGACAGGCGAGGCCAACGCCGAAAGTGACGTCATCAAAACATTAATGGCAGCCAAGTTCGGCGCAATGCAAGATCGCGTCGAAAAAAAGAAATTAAACCTATGTGTTCTGGTCAGATTACAATCAAAATGGTCCAGTCACCTAATGTTTAATATGAACATTACAAATATTTGGTGTTAAAAGCGATTTCCACTGTAGGTTTTCGAGATATTCACAATAAAAGTGCGGCGTGTTTGACTAATTGATATGCAAATTTTCGTTATACACTAGTCCCGTGTGGAATAGGCAGGTTGT
Organism: Notospermus geniculatus; assembly: GCA_002633025.1. NCBI lineage: Eukaryota > Metazoa > Nemertea > Pilidiophora > Heteronemertea > Lineidae > Notospermus > Notospermus geniculatus. Next base: position 209,082 of record NMRB01000002.1, on the reverse strand, counting down.
ATCCGGTCGTAGAATCATAACATCTGTGTTATGTTCGGAGACCGGAGTTTTCGGTCTACCGGTGAGGATGCCACTTGCCAGTCATTCCGGCATGCCGGCATTCGCATGTTTGTTCGGCCACAGGCCCTTGTGAAGTTGTGTGTGGGGCCTAGCTACGGTAAACCAAGTGGGTACCCATAAAAATAGACAAGGCTGGAAACATCTACAATTCCTGTACATTGATATGCGTCCCGGCTCCCGAGTGACCGCCGTTCCAGACTGCCGTTCACCTCCCTCCCGCGTGGTTGGCTGCTTGAGATGCACGGAGGGAGGCGAACGGCAGTCTGGAACGGCGGTCACTCGGGAGCCGGGACGCATATCAATGTACAGGAATTGTAGATGTTTCCAGCCTTGTCTATTTTTATGGGTACCCACTTGGTTTACCGTAGCTAGGCCCCACACACAACTTCACAAGGGCCTGTGGTTCGGCGCGCCGTCGTCAAGCATGTCAAGGCCTGTCTGTGTGCATGGCAGATGGTGGGGGCCCTGCTGTTGCACGCCGGCCACGTGGTTGAGGCCCTCAGATCGATGCGTTTGTAGGCTAAAAATGATTGCATGAGTGTGGGTGAGTGGGTCTCTGGGTGGATCAGCACTTTTCTTCCAACTCAACTGTCCTGTGTGGCTGTGGCGAGGAGGGTACATTCCAGAGACAGATCCCTCTTACTTTGCCGTAGGGCCTAGGCCTACATCTTTTCCCTCTAGGCCTATACATGTAATCTATTCTTGTTAATGTTGCACTATGCACAGGTTTATTGTATTTCTAGCCGATGTGAAATCTCATGTATTTTATAAGGCACAATAAACTTAATTCTAATTCTAGGCCTAGGGCCTACTGTAAAGGCATCAGAGGTTATGCAAAGCAAGAAGAGGTGACATCATGATGATGATCAAATGATCAATCAGTCAGTCAAAAATGTCATAAAAATTCGTCACATCCATCCATCTATCATGTATTTCGGTGTGTCATATCGTTCGTATTCTTTGGCTGCACTTGTCACTGTGCGTTTCTGCCAGGAATTTTTTAAGGGGGGGGGACAAAGAGAAAATTTGACAGAATTCTTGGTCAAAAACACAAATTTTGACCTTTTAAGGAGGGGACATACTCCCTGAACAGTGTACCCCTCTCTGGCGAAAACAATGATAATACAATATTTTCATTGTTAATAGGCCTACATCCATGACGTCAGAAACTTATTCCAAACACTTTCGTTTCAGAGCAGCCCTTGACTGCATTCGGAAACTTGATGAACTCCTTACACACAAGAAAGCTTATCGAGATGTCTTCCTTCCAGAGGCCATAGGATATCGCAACAGGTAAGGAAGAGTCAAAGGTAAAGATGAGCGTCCGGTCTCTTAGTCTTAGTTTAATAATAGAGACCTACATTGCTACAACTTGAGTAGGCCTAATGGAATGTCATAGGGCCTTGATTGATGTCGGTTGTCATTTTTTCACAGTCGATCATATGACCGAGTCCAATCCTTCCACTTCAGACTAAAAGACTACTGTGAACGGTTGATGTTCTACAACCCAACTGAATATGGCCGCAGAGCAGAGGAATTATTATGGAGGAAGGTTTTCTATGACATCATACAGCTTGCAAAGCACAACAGAAAGGTAAACTTGAGGAACAGTGAGCCATGTAGAATACACCACCTCTGGGTGAATCTGGATATATCTTGTTGTGAGAATTAACAGGAAATTTTATGCAGTTACTGTCCTTTTGTACTGAATGAGTTCTTCATTCCAGCAACTTCACAGTAACAGTGGTTTAGAATGTGCTGTAAGGACCCATCTGGCTGCCGCTACTGGATACTATCATCACCTCCTGTTACGCCTTCAATACCAGTATGAGATCAGGCTTGATGACACCATTGACCTTTGCTTTGTCCCTGAGCCCAGGTCATGTAAGTATATGGGAGAGTTTTATAGTAGTACTGTAAGCATTTTGTCCATATTTGGTACCAGTATGTCTGAACTGATGTCTCCGTTACAAGTTCTGGATTGATTGTGTAGTTGTTTTACCTCAAATAGGGAGCAGATCCCTTCAAAGTTGATTCTTTCAATACTGATGCTAGATTGGCTTAGGTTTATCATTTGTTTACTAGAAATGATGTGGTGTTTCCAGAATTGTGAACGATTTTTCAGACAAGAAATCGCACCAAGTCAAGAAACATGAGGTTGCACCAAAGATCCTCGAATGGGCTAAACGTGCTTGTCACCGATGTCTTATCTACCTTGGCGATATTGGTAAAGAAATATTTATAAAACATCATCTAGGACTATATTTGTTGTCCACTTTACCTTCTAATGGTTGTTTTGGTTGCTAAGCTATTATCAGTATCAGTGGACCCTGCTACCCTTTCAATCTACATGTATAACAAGAAAATCCATAAATGGTGATCAGTGATCATTGGTGTCTGAGATGTCCATCGGCCATGATGTCATTCTATTCTCCTTCCAGCACGTTATCAGCAGGAACTGGATGGCATCAAGAGCCGGATTCTCTCACGGCGTTACTACTACCAAGCCCTTGCCCTCTTCCCTGATACTGGGATGCCACACAACCAACTCGGTACTCTAGCTGGATCATCATATTATAACTGTACAGCTGCATATTTTTACATGAGATGGTAGGTGATTGCTTCAACATGTGACCAGAAATTACAATATCTTAGTTTCAATCCTTGTCCTAAGAATAAAGTCTGTAGTGTTGATATAACCTTCTATTTTAGTATTCTTCTCTTACATTTGCAGTCTGTTGTGCGACACAAGCTTTGAAGGTGCCCAGGGCAACATGAAGCGTTTGTTTGAGAAGAACAGGAAGAGATATACGGAAGTTTCTCAGAGCTCCCCTAGAGATCTACCCCCTGAACAACAGAGGTTCGTTACAAACAAGTGTTGGCACTGATAGCGGTGCCTGGGTTATTGGGCGAAGTCTGGGTTATTAGGCAGGACGACTCTCGATTGATGTTTGTTGTTGAATCAGAATGTGTTGAAACTTTCTAACATGTAGTTCTCGTTTATGTATGAAGTGAAACCTGCTATTCTTGTACCGGTACGACTTTAAATCTCAGAACATCAAACATCATTCCTACTCTAGGTATACATTTTTTATTTCAGATACAAAGATATAAAGCGCTGCATTGTTGAATTCATGTATCTACTGGATGTCTTTCATTTTAACACACAGAAGTAGGTAGTCCAATCCTTCACAGTCTTAGTTCAAAATTCCTTCTCCTCAAGAGATGACACTAGTCTGTACATGATTAGATAAACAGAATAAACTACAAAAAGAGTGTGGTCATAAGCTTCCTATGCATTTTGTCTGTCCTGACATAAGTCACATTGAGCAAGTGACTTCCTTAACCAATAGCAAATGGTAATGTCGTTCAGTTTAAAAGGTACATTTATTTTGTGTTTTGCTGGTGTAAAGTATTTACCAATGCTTTATTTGTTATTTCATCTAGCTTGGAGAACAAGGAGCTCCAGGAATGCTGCCAAACAACTTTACAGGATTTCAATCTATGCATGTACTACCAGCCTCCTCAGAATGCCCTGAATGGTTTCATCGATGAGTTGCATAACAATGAAAAAGTGCCATATCTGGATAATGATATTGTGTTCAAGATGGTCATCATGTGCATCATGACAGTACACAATCTGAACATATCTGGTAAGAGAAAAATCTACCGCACTGGAGAATTAGACTTCACTGAGTACCAACAAAGAGCCATTTGGACCTCATCTGTGACCAACTTTTTCAGTGTTCTGTAACTTTGCCTTCATTCTTTACCCTTCCAGGTTCAGACTTCATAACTGCAGCCATCGCTTTCAGTCTTGCCCTGTTCTCGCATGTTCTGAATCATGTGGTCAGTCGCCTTCAAACAGCTATTTATGAAGCAGAGAACCCACGGAAAGAACTAGCTGCTGAGAGTCCTGTTCATTCAAATTCATCCGAGTCGGAGTCACCAAGCAGAAATGATCGCCATGTTGATTTCGTGGATGAGGTGAAATGGAAAGGTCTGGAGGCTGATCAAGATGAATCCTCAGAGAAGAAAGATAACCGTGATGAAAGTGAAAAGTTATCTAAGGTTTGTGGCATTCCATGTTCTCTTAGTTACTAACATAATAAGTGGAATTGAGTTTTCACTGTGCACAGTCCCTTGGGTACCAGAACACCTTCAATTATGGCCTATTCCCTTATTTTCAGAAGAAAAAGTTGATGCTACAGAGACTAGAGCGGAGACGACGCAGAAGAAGTGGGGAGAGTGATGACTTGGAGATTGACTCAGATCTAGGTACATGTACCATATCATTCCTCCATCAACAAAGAGTTTTCCATTTGGCACACATCCTGCGTGTCCAAGCCTCGCTCATCCTCAGTTTAGTGTTTAGCCCTGACTGGAAGTGCCATTTCCATTACTGAATAATAACCTCTTTCAGATGGTGATATTCAATTTGATGCAATGTTCAGTGATTCAGAGGAAGATGAGCCCCTGGACTACCTCGGCGAGTCGGACTCTTCCAACGACAGCGACCACCTCATGGAGAGCCAGGAACTCAGACCAGGGTTTGCCCACTCTGGTGCTCCAGAAACAACTGGCTCAAATCACCAGGATATCCTTTCTGCCAATCTAAGTCCCATCAATGAGTTTGCCTTCTTCGGGACTTTTGATGACGATCTTCCAAAAAATCCTTTCGGCACCGACAGGGTTTTTGACATCACACGAGAATCTGTCGAGAGTTCCCTCCAAGCATACTCGAATGAGTTTTTCAATAATTCTGACTATCTGCCACATATTCGATTCGGTCATCTCTCGAGCCAGAAAGATCAAGATGATTTCCTCGAGTTCGAAATGTGTCAAGATGTGGTTCAGGGGCGAAAGCAGGTGACTATCCCCCCAGGTAAGGACTTGGTGTTTCCTGTCTTGCAACCTGCCCTGCATAGTCCACTGTTGTGATGCTAGTTGCTTACTTCCCTAAAACTTCAGTTACAACCTTGAGTCATTCAGTCTTTCTAGTGTGACTTCTGTAATGAAGTCTCATTGTCATATATCTAACCTTTAAGGATTTGCTGAAGACCCTGAGAGTAAATATGTGGAAGAGCTCGCTATGAAGCTTGCTAACTTCAACATTGAAACGGACACAGAGGGCAGTCTGCAGCCAACTGATACAGGTAAGCCTTACGAAGATACATGTTCACCACTTGCTTCGAACTTCAGTTCAGAATCAGAAACTTGTGGTTTTCACCAGTCTTAGCAGCCCAATATGTTATCAAGATAAGCATCAACAGAATGATTTGCTGTTTATTTCAGAGAACTCCAGCTTGCCAACTGAAAGTGAACAAGACGCTGATGCCAGTAGTGATGAAAGCCTTGATAGTGTGATCGACAGGTTTCTCTTCCCTTTCAAATTAAATCAAAAAAGATATAAAAATGATATTCAGTACCTCATAATTGGACTGAGTCTGGATGCTAGTGTCCTTCAGATACCTAGAAATACTAGTATAAACCCTCTTTTTGGTGAAGTACACAATGACATGACACTAGCCTTGTCTTGATGCAAACAAGTTAATTTTACTCATTTGTTGCAGGTCTGAGTTTGATGGCCAACGTCTTCGCCAACTTGTTGATATCATCACAAGTGAAGGTCTGCTGCCTACCATCAAAGTGTTCTGTGATTGGATGACATGCCACAATCACATCATCGAGACTTGTGCTCAGGTAAAAGGACTTGTGGCTCGAACTCATTATGTTGGAAGAGCAGTGATAGATTGTTGGACACACGATGGTTCAACTCTCAGTCAAATCGCCACTTTGCAATCAAGAGGTCCTTGTTGTGGATTTCAGTGAATTAATTGGTCCATTTCTCTCATGATTTCAGTCTTCACATTCTTTATGGACGAGATTATCAATGCTTTTGAACATGCTACCTACTGAAGAACAAGTTGCCACCCCAGGTAGGCCTTTCAGTGCCCAAAACCTGAATGCTAGAAATGCAGTTCTTTCCATTTCGCCATCTTTTGAAATGATTGAGACCTTCTCAAAGTGTCAGCCCTCTGTTACATTCTTCAGATGTATGCACCTCTGACGATTGCCTGAAGTTATTAGAACAAACGTCCAATATCGACTGGACCCAGACACAGCCCCTCTCTGAAGACCTCAGCCTGCAGAATGTGCCGCCTCTTCGAGATGTACACAACTGCCTACAGTTTGACAGTAATCATAGGATACCATTGGATGAGAAACATGAGGTGAGTGTGTTGGGGACTTTCAGGTAAGAATGGTATCCTGAATCTTAGGAATGACTGCCTTAGTAGTTCACACCAAACCTACGACATCTTCTAATCTAGGCTTCTGAACATATCAGGTTGTTCACTGAATCAATAAGAAATTCGGATTATTACAAGGCGTTTTAATGACCCAATTGACAGTGAGTGACAATGCTTCCATTAATGATGAGTGCCCTAGGAAGCTAAGAATCATTCAGATATACCAGTAGTTGATGGAGGTGGACAAGTAAACTTTCCACCAGTGCTGTTAGTGAATCTTCAGCTATTTTCTTTTGGCAGACCTTGGTCAGGATCTGCTGTCTCCGACGATTTGGATGCAAGATTGCTCAAGTCACAAGTGTGCCACTGACTTATAATGAACAGAAATGCAAGTTCTTTGGTCCACTGAATGTTGATTCAAATCATGATGAAGAATCTGCCCAAGAAAAACTGGTAAGTTGAAGTTAATTTGAGGATGCTGAAGTCCATACGAAGTCTATTTGCTGGCTTTATCTCTGTTACTGCAGTCTTCAAACAGCTGGTAGCTGTCCTCGTTTGTGATACAGTGAACGGTTTGATGATATGCTTTCTGGTAGGAGTCATGCTCACAAATAAACGGGCTTGTGAGATGTAGTTTCAAGTGGTAAGGATAGATGGCAGTGTAGTGCTGCCCACTATCATGAGGTTGTTGAGACGTCTTTCAGCTCTTGGATTTGGCTGTTGAGGAATTGGGTTGCAACTGGCTGGTGAGTATATGAGGGCACAGCGTGGACAGTTCTATTGTTATCTCAACCCTTCATTGATATGTTAAACCATTACTGTCTGCCTGCAAATATGTGTTTATACATGTCTGATCCTTGACTCTCCTGACCAATCAGCAATACCGGGTAGTTTGAGTAGAATCATAGACCAAATGAAAGTAATTTGGCTATTATAGAAATAGTCTATAACTGGTACCCGCAGTAATGATAAGGGAATTACCCCTATTGTATATCAGTATGCATTTGAAGTAAAATTAACCAGTGTCATAACTGGGAAATTGGGCACTGTTGGCTAATTTGAATTCTGCTGTTGTATTTGGTTATGACCCATTGTTATTTGACCTCGAACAGCCAAAACTTCCATTGCTATTAGGCTCATTTACATTGCACCAAAAAACCTACAGTTAATAAGCTATTTAGTCTCTCATTTTACTGTTTATATTACTCTGGTTCCTGTTATTATTAATGTACTGTTAGAATATGTGTGAGCAGATGGTGGTGTCTCCCGCAGCCCCATTCCTCATACAACATGTCTGGTTCAAAATATTATAATATCTCAAGTGTTGAGTGGCTACTTGATGGTTTCCTGGGCAATGGGGCCATCTTTTGTCCTTGTTTCCGTTGCGTAGTCATGAAAAGTTGTGTGATGAATGGTTTTTCCATCATGACTTAAAGGTTTTGGATGTGATATCAGACCGATGTTGCACTGAATTTAGGCTAAGGAATTGTTCAACAGTCTGGTTTAAACTCAAAAAACTTAACATGTCATGATGGCAATGCTTTCATAGAAAGAAGTGCGGCTTATCTGAATGGATCTCACTCCCTGCTACATGTAAAAAGATAGCACAAACATCTTTAAACATCTCTTGGCTCAAGGTTAGAGTTATCATCATCGGTCAAGTGGTTATGGAGTGGTTTGAGGTACTGGCAAGTGGCCTGCCATTCCAGCCTTATCTGTGACATTCTGTTAGTGCCTCTTAGGATTATGGATTCTAGGTTTATCAAATGTTTTCCTGGACCGTTGCAACTGTCATGACTGTATGAAAGGACAGACAGTCTTATTTCAGCATGTGCAGTACATGTAGTTGGCAATCCTTGGCATTGATGTAGGGTTATGAAAGGCTCACAATTGTCTCCCATCACGCTGACCCTTTGAAATGTATGTCCAGGCATGTAGTCTTATCCAAAGTTGTATGACATGTCCAGAACCAGTCACTAAATCAGCATTTACTTTGGTTATAGGTTGTTTAGTCAGTGTGCCGATTAGGCGTTTTTAGTCAGGTGATTGACAGTATGTTGATGATTGCCTTTCCTCCCCAGCAACTTCCAGTTGGCACAATTCCACCAGGATGATGGATAGCAGTACAGGCTTGATTTCCTCCGTAGGACTGCCTCCCTGTCAATCATTCCACTCATCTAAATGCTGTGCAGCAATTGGTCGGTTCTATGGTTGCTCAATTACAGTGATAACCAACCAATCGTGTTACAAGTTGGTGTACCGGTGGTGATTCCTCTGCCTGGAAGTGATAAGATAGGGGCAAGCCAACATGCCCGCAACACCATGTGTTGTTGGTCTGGCACATGTTTTTGTGAGTCCTGGTATCTGAGAGGTGCAATCTACATGCTGTCATGTTTCCAACTGGGGAGCAAAATGCTTGGTCTATAAATCAGTGTGGCAGGTACAAAACAGTCTGGCCGCCTTGAAGCCTTGAGTATCATGATATTTCCTGTTTAGAATGGGGTTAATTTGTGGGTCAGCTTGTAGGGTATCTGATCTGGACATGAGTATGCCCCACCCAACAAAGTTGAGGGGACAAGCATGTTTTCTGATAGTCCTACTCTATCTTCTCTTGTGAATATTGCCTGCCTCTCATTCATTCCACATCCCTCTAAATTACCTATCAGCAAAAATGTATGAGCGAGTTTGCTATCAGAAAACAGAAGCACATTTCAGATGAAACAAACCTCCATGAATACCATTCTCTAATAGGCTTTTGGTAATCCATGAATTATTCTCCAATATCATTCACCAGTTTCTGTTGGAAGGATTCCTGTCATAGCTTCATCCACACATGTGTTAAATGGACAAATCATCTCTACATTAGTCAGACCTTTGAAAGCAATCTCTATCATGGAGAAATTCCTGCTTACTTTACTACCAGGGGAGTTTCGATAGCTTATCAAATGCTCATGGTTTCTATTCGGAGTCTGATCAAGTTATTTAGCTATTTACCCCATTCTTTCTGAGGTTATTCCGTCCCCACAAGATACCTTGTTATTTGAAACCCATTAAATTGGCTTGTAACTTTGAACACTTATCAGTGTGAGAATTCGTATATAACTGCATTATTTGCCAGGTAGAACATACATTACAGCCATACCTCTTGGCTGTACTTCTGATCAAGTTATTCACCACTCTTTTTTTTCTAAACCTTAACAACTAATGAGAACTTCTAGCCAAAATATCACTCATCAGATGAAGAATCAGGTACCCTCAGTCAGCGAAGTTGTTCTCCCTGCTTCTCAAGCACATTGCCTCCTCTCGCACCACTCACTGGACCAGGGCCGACCGCACAGAAAGTCTGACAGTGCTACCAGCGCCTATCGGCAGTTAGTTATAATGCATTTTCCCAATAAATAATCCGCCGATAGGCACCAAAAGAACTATCGGACTTTCTATGTGGTCGGCCCCATACTTTTCACATCTGTCCTAAAGGCTTTTGGCATCTCGCTGATAGTGATTAACCAGTATCTAGGACTAATGACAAAACTGCTTTTTACGCAGTCTGGAAATATTTCAATTTTAATGCGACTCGTTGCAGCCTATTTGCCTGTGGCAGAAAACTGGATCATGAAAAACCATGATTTGATTTGAGTTCTATTATTTTTTCTCAGCACTTATTTACTTGTTAGACTTGGTAGCCATAATGTCATCTTGGTATTCCCTTGATCATGGGGCCTGTAAATGATTTCATATCAGACTGCTGTAATCGTGTTTATTGCTAAATTCAGTTCGTTGTCCACAAATTGCTGTCGTCTAATTTCATGTGGATGTTTTTATCTGGCCCAAAAGACCCATCTAATGGATTGTGATTGGTGAGTTATATGATAGCCTCCCAATGTTCTGATGTGTTTCACAGGAATGAAGTATCTTATGGAGATCAGACATCTCAAAAAGCGGCCAGTTAGCAACTGTGCCTGATGTCTGGACATGGAGAGTGAGGCATCATTGTCGTTGAGTGCAAGACTCGTGTTCAAGGCAGTGCATTTGATTTGTATTCTGAACCGGTCTGAAAGGATCAAGAGACGTGCTGAATATTCCCCAGAAAGGTTTCTTAAGAAACGAGAGTAATGATGTGCTCCTTGAGCACTTTGAGGCTGTAGCTCTAAGTATTTGACTATTTCAACTGGTTGCCATACATGCAGAAAGGTATGCCATTGACAACTATCTATTGCAACAAATAGATGACTTTCCCTGCTCATGACCGTATGTTCTGAATACAAATGTGGAACTTATCTGCTGTAGTTTTTCGGTGTGGTATAAGTATGATGACTGGATAATATCATCTCCTATCCAGAGCACCTTATTATGGAAGGTCATCACTGTTCATGACCCATCAATTGTTTCTAAATTATCTTTTCCTTCTCTGCTTATTCCGCTATAATTGCTTGAGGAAATGGCTTGCATTTGATTACAATGTGAGAATATGTGTTACAGGAAACTCTTGCTACATGAACTCTTTGTCTTTTCCTGGTTAATGTGCATTGTCATGTTGTTTGTGAGGTGGTTAAATGGTGTCTTGTGACAGGCCTCTACCACAACCGCATGCTTCATCAATTTGAGTATGACATATGAAGACTACACACTTTGATGTGGTGTCCGTGATAAAAAATTCTTCAAACATGAGCAGATACAGGACATTATTTTGGAAGAGGGAGTGAGCCTGCTGCTTGTTATTGACAATTTATGGTGAGGAGTTTTCCAAATTGAAAAACCTGGTCAATTTCACAAAGATTTGTTACAAATAAGTGGCCCCCTCTGGATCCATGCCTTGTTGAGCCATATTATGTACACATGAGATGATTATTCGCATGGAAGAACACAATAGCTTGGTAAAAGAAGAATGAGTTGTCTAGTATAGTAGTAAGGCAATCCTTTGGCTGAAATTTTCACTGTTGTCTGGAAGTGCTTCATCTTTCATGGTTCTACCTTGCTTACCTCTCCTTGAAACAACAGTCATGCCTGGTGACACTTGGTTATAAAAATTTCTTGCCCTTTGCATCACAAGTATCAAATACAAGCATTGTGACACCCAAGACATTTCCTATTTTAGTTGCCTGCAAAAAAACTAAAAAACCAGCTGTCACGACCCCGGATGGGTGACTGTCCCATGCTTGGTGACACTTCAAACAGTTCAATGTTTGGCATCATCGTCTGGGATCACTCAAGAAGTAGATGTGGGATGGAGAGCCTGCAATTGTCAATATTAGCATTGCCGTGTCCCTGACAGGCAAGAGCACCCAAGCTATTAGATGAATATCAATATCAGGCTTCAGTTACTGGAGTGTGGTATATCTTGAATAAATGTCACCAAGAAATATTGTCTATCAACAACAGGAGGCATTAATATATTTGTTCATTGATTTCTCTGTGGAAGTCTCGACTGTATTTGTAGTTCCTTGTAGATTATAATGTTGATGCTGGTTCGAATGACCCGGTTCTGGATCTGTTGATGTAGAGGCCGTCCAATACTGTTGTTGACTCAAAACTTTATAGATTTCCAACTCCCTTCATGTTACACTGTTTAATGGGCAAATATTTGCCTGGCAGATGTGTTTACTCTGTCAACAATATTCACTTGAGCCCAAGTTACATATTTGCTTTTAATTAATACCCAGTGAATCGAGAGGCATTATGCATGCTGGTGAGTGCTGGAGTTGGCTGAGTGCAGTGATGGCTGTTGGCTGATGTCTGGTTGCAGACCCACCTGAGCTCGCTGGATTCTTCCACATCTGATTGGTGGTTCAGGAACTACCAATGCCTGTTTGGTTATGGGGCAGGAAGTGCCACACTTCACCTGCCTGCAATTTGATTGATGTCTTGAAACCGCCTGTATTTTCAGTGAAACAGCTGCTTCTTTCTTTAGTTGTGTGACATTTTATTGAAAAGAGCCCATCACCAACCCCTACACATGTATTTCTCCAAGAAATTTGTATTTGCTTTCCGTACAAGTCAACCAATGATATGCCAAGGTCCTTTTTATTGCCCCAAAGAGTCAGGAAGGATGACCTCTGATTAAGCATAATGTCATCTCTTATCCTGCCATATCTCAGGCGGCAAAGGCCACCAAGACTGATTGATAAATCATCTTCTTATTTGTTGGTTAAAAAAGCAGGGTATAACTCCAGCCGCTGTGGGAGTATGTAAGTCTCCTGACACGTGATGAATGAGTGTAGGGCCCTATTAGGTGCAGGCCTAGGCTTACCGGTTGGAATATGTGNCTTCGGATGAATTATTATTTTCACTTGTGGTTTATTGATAATGATGGCCCAGCCTGCAAAAGCGGGCATACCAGAGCCATAGAGAATTTAAATAGAATATTTTTCCTATCAACTGTAGTTAATTTTCGATTCAAAACATTCCATGCAATTATTGTGACCTGTTTCTTTTGGAATTAGATGATGGCCTTCCATGGCTCTCCTTCTGATGGTGTGTGATTGGTACCTGGGCTAATGATGAGAATGTCAGTCAGTTTAATTGATGAAGAGAATTGTTAGCTTTTCACCATTCGACAGGGGGTATTTGGATAGAAAACAGATCTGGTATTTTTTGCACCTCTGACTTATTTTAAAGAAAGCCAATTTAACAGCAGCCAGGTTGGAGGTGAACTATTTTCAACCTTGGCATAATGTATCCTCCTTAGGTAAACATAGCTGGGATAGGTTTGCTTCCAGTTAGAAATAAACATCTTATAATTGATTTTTTAGCTGCACTTGGGGAATAGTTGTAAAAAAATTGGTTAGTTGGATCAAGATGTAAGATTAAGTTGCAGCCAAGTGATAGAATGGTTTCAAATTAACTTCTGTGTTCACTCAATAGGCTTTCAATCATTTGCGCCCCCATACATAGTGCTGATAAAGGTAGAATAGTATGTTCTACTGGGGTGCCATCAGTGCAATCCCTTCACTTCTCTTGTGCAGTTTACCAAGAGGATGTGCTGTCATGGCTGTGATTCCACTTTCCTAATCCTATGTATTTTCAGCCATGATGTTGGATCTTGGAATTGCAGCTTGTTGAGCACTGAACTCTCAGGTTGCTTGCCCTCAAGGAATGCGGAGGAGAGTAGTTTTACCCATTGATTGCTTGGAGTAATCTTCAGGATGGCTGGAGCCTTGTGTTATGACTGCAGGTGCTATGAGCTTCTGTTGCCTAAACTCATCATGCTGAATTCTTTCAAGATACATCAGCCAACTATTATCACAGAGAGTTAGCACATACATGTAGCAGTAGTGTAGGGCCTACTTGTAATGTTGACAAATCTCAGGCAAGTTATAAAATAGCGTGTTTATTCAGATCCAGGAGCAGGAAATGAACAGCTTTCTTTGTTGCGAGTTGTCAGGATGAGCCAAGCAGATCAGCCCCTGTCACTGTTTACAAAAGATGAATAGCTGGAGTTCCTATACCGCCTGCAGACCTGGTGCCTCTCTCATTTGTATGGCGTTACCCTGTACTAAATAAACATCATCACCACCAATTAGTTTGGCCAAAAATTCTGACGATGTTTAGACACTAAAGACTAGCAAAAACAGATGCGCAAATGATACTAACACGAGGTTTGCCAAAGCTTATCTGGTCTGGTGTACGAAGTGATGAGCTTATTACCTGTGAGCAACCAGAAGATACTTTTCACCTTACCAATGGGTTTTACTGGAGTCTGTCCTGCATGTCCTGTATTATACGTGCATGTACTTGATTTTACAGTTCAGGCCACAGAACTGCAACGATTGCTGCAACTGCAGCTTGTAATCAGTATTGTTGTTGCAAACCTCTGGCTGAAGCTCATCTTCATTGTTATTTGAGGGCTGCCCAGTTCTACGGAATTAGGATAGATGGCAGCACTAGAGAACATGTCTGTTTTGTCTGAAGATTGCTTTTCAATGTAGTTGGAGAGTCAAGGAGTGTGGTGTGTCTTCTCCATAATGTTTTCTTTTAGCTTAGGTAAACTTTGAGGCATTTAGAAAATATTGTTTCAGTGAGATTTCTGCTGTAGTTACCAGTTTGACCCAATTCATGGAAGGCATCCATCTGGTTCTGAGTGATGGTACAGATTGATTTTCTGTTTATGTCCCTCATGGTGCTTGTATCAAATCAGGATTGTGCCTGATTAAGACAATAGTTTGCTTGGTCATGTGTGCAATTATCTTTCATTATCAGCCAATCGAGGATTCAAAATAAGGTGCATGTTGGCCTAGGTCTCTTGAATAAATCTGTCGAACGAGGGTACTTGACAGATTGGCGAACTGGTTCTGATCTATCTGCCAAGTATGGTACATGCAATGGTTGGAGCTAAAAATCTACGGGGCCAGAACTCTGTGAAATACATGGGTCACATCAATCATAAGTTTGAATGACAAGCTGACATTCATAAAATCCTATACACCACACATCCAGTGCCAAATAGGCTTCTTCCGCTTTGTGATCAATTTTGATTGGTTTTTATTTTGATGTATCAGTTCCCGGGCAGCCTATGAGAAGGCAGCTTGTAGATGAACTGGTTAGTTCAGGTCAAGTGCGTGCCATTGTCCATGTTCATTCCTGTAGCGATTGCTAGTGGACCCATCGGTTCTGGTCTGTTGAGCATGTAAAATCGCTTTGTGCCTGTTAGAGAAAATATTTAGTAATCAGTCTGGAAAATTAATCATGTTTATGGTGTTCATGGTTGGTTGGTGTTGAATATGGGACATCTCATCTCCTGGGCTCCTCACGGGGACCCCTGCCTGGTTCGATAGTGGTATGCACAGTTTTGGTACTCAAAACCTACTCAGCTGTCAATTTTATGTGTCTGTGAAACCATATTATGAGGGACTATTGTCTACTGAGAGGCCAGCCTCAACTTGGGGTAGAAATGCTTGGTCCAATCGAAGGTGGACAAAATAGACTAGGCCACATGGCGTCTCCTCAGGAACAGGACATACAACGTGCTCTTTGCAGAACTGCCGATACTAGTACCGGTACTGCTTCTCATTAGAAATATCCTGTCTCCAGAGATAGAGATGAGAAAGGGCCTAGGGCAGACTAGACAGAAGTCTCTTCATTAGAATCAGTATATTTTTAGAAAAATCTATGCATTTCACGTGTTGGAGACCCAGAGTAGTCCTTTGTTGTGGTGTTGATTGTGATATGAGAGCAGGATCTTTGGGTTGACTGTAGAAGGCATTCTGTTTAGTTTTCAATGAATCTATGGAAGTAAAAGTTGTGGTCTCATGGAACTCTTTCTTGTCAAGATATATTCCTTTACATTCAATCACGTTTGCTACCAGGACTCTCTTTGAGAAATGGTTCAGTATTTTAAGTCTTTCTTTTGGCTATTTGTCTGAAGGGAAAAGGGGCAAATTTACCAGAAACGTGTGAGGAATTCAACCAACCAGAAGGCATTTGATGTTTATTGCAGTTGGAGAAATTTTGAATAGTTTTGTCAAAACATGTTAACCCTGTTAATATTCCTTTCAGAATCACTGAAGGATGAAAATGTCCCTGTATAGTGCTTTTATCCATATGGTGGGAAGGTCTTTTCTTGCATACAGGCTGTGATCAAAATGTTCCCTTTCATCTGATTTCCTTTGATATCATACTACTTTCCAACTGCTTAATGGACCATGGAGTTTCATTTATGAATTGTCATTTCATAAACACTTGTATTTGGTGTCACCTGAAGTTCGTCAAAAATGCTGATGGACTATGGGTATTGGTTGTATTATGAAGTACAACCTTCCTGACAGGCAAAAATGGACCAGCATCGGGTTAGAACCTACTTGGATTCCAAAATACTAGTACCATGTATATGTGGCTGATTGGCTCAAAGCAAAGTGAGGTAATATGATGGCGATCCCAGCTAATCAGTGGTGTTCATCTCTTTGTCATTTCAGGCTGACATTGAAGCAAGAAGAAACCAGCTGATGCGAGACATGGCACATCTGAGACTTCAGGTGAGGGGCCCTTAGAGAAGGGTTTCAAGGCACAATACTATGAGATGTTCATCTCATTGAATCCTTGGCACGAATGCCAAGTTTGAATCGCATGTTATACTGCTTACATTTCAAGGGCTGTGAGGTCTTTGAAAAACGAGGTTATGAAATAAATTTTTGAAAAAGTAAGTCGTCTGCGGAAAAAGACCATGAGGGAACACATGATGAAGAAGTCTGTTTATAATGGCTATACATGTACATGTTTTAGAGGGAGAAAATTATTGAAAAATATCGTACTGAATGCACCTTGTGAGTCATTGTATATGTTTGGCTAATGGCTTTTTCAAAAACAAGACAAGTACAGTGGTGAAGTTTATTTGAATCTCCTTGTTGCATACTCATGACCTCATCACATGCCTCACTTGGTCTAATTTTCATATTGATCCAAATTTTAAGAGCTGTTAGCATCATACCAGGAAAAAACTTACTTCAGCACTTTAGTGTGAGGGTACTTGGCGGTTTTTTTTTAGTAACGGCAATGAAGTATCTTTGCACATGACCTTTTTACTTTCATTCTCAGTTATTTCTAACCTAATTGTTGTTATGATATAATATGTAGCGTCCTCATCGATAGTACCGGCACCCTTGAAGAAGAAAACAAGTCACAAGTTTGATTGAGAAGAAATGCTGCTCAGCATTACAGCATGTCTTTATTCAAGGAAAAAAACAAGCTGTCTTCAAAGAGCTGCTCATGGAATCACTGGTTACAATGACATCATTCAACATTGCATATTTGCCTCAGAACGAAGGATGACATTGTGAAAGACATCTTGTATTGTATATTCCAAGCCTTTGTTAACTTCCCATGGTGTCCTGGTCATGACATCACACTCAGTATTGCACACTTCCACCCTGCCTCATGCACTTGTGTGTCTTCAGTGGTGGATGATCAGAGCAGAGGACACATGACATGTTTGTGTAATAGTGTTCTATATCTTCATTTCCAGGCAGAAGTAAGTCAACTGGAAGGATCACTGAAACTTGAAAGTCATCCAAATTTGCCACCCTATCTTATCCCTGATGCATCAGCCCTCACAGATGGTCTTGACTGCATCAAGCACATGGCTAGTAGTGCAAGGTTCATCATCATCATACCATTAGCAGGTAAGTTCCCTTCTGTCTGGTTCATCTCATCATGAGATAATCAGTGGTTCAAAGCATGCTCTCTCCCTGCTGAATGTGGTGATGCCAGGGACAAGACACCAAAAAAACACTCATTACCTCAGGATGAGTTCATCTGGAGAGACATCCAATCAATGCTGTTTTACTTATTTCAGTCTTCTGGCTCCAGTCTTTCGTGATCTGGTTCAACACAGATTGAATAGATTATACCAACTTCCTTTAATATAATCATAACAATGCTCAATTTCTCTCTTTTCCAGTGATTGATAACCTTGACTTGCTGAAGAAGGAGAGTTGTAATGCACGGGAAGCTATTAGGTGGCTTGAAGCTGAATTCAAAAAAGGCAATAGGTATGTGCTCACATTTCTAATAAACATTCCAAATTCATTCAAACAAAATAATGTCTAGACAATTTCCTTGGCAATTAATACATTTTCTGTTTTCAGGTATGTACGAGCTCAGAAAAGTAATGAGAAATCCTCTGCATCACCTCAGAAAAATCTAAAGAGAAAAGACAGAGAGACGTGGTAAGTGTGTGGTGGGTGGACTTGAATATAAATTCCTGGTTCACTTTGTTGTTTGATCGATGATCACAATCATGACAGACAGTCGGCATTCTGAACTGGTCAAAACAGGACTGGTCATCAGCACCTGATGTGATGATGTAGAGTTAACCATTGTCATGATTGTCCTTCTATTCAGGTATTTCCTACAGGCTGTGAGCTGTTGTAAATACTTCGCTCACCAACAGTCGGACTGCAGTCCTAAAGACATGGTCAGTTACCTTACCAATCGTCCAATGGATTATCCAAGTCTGACCCCAAGAATGGTAGGTGCTGTGTCAGCAGCCAAACAAGAAGGTAAGTAAAAAAAGGGTTCATTTTACCTTTGAGTGCCATCAGGTTGTAAATTCCCAACAATACTGTGAATTTTTTATCATTTTCAGGCATAAGTATCGAAATGGTGAAAGATTTCTACATGAAGTGGAGAGACACTTTGGAAAAGGAGAAGGGTTGAATAGTGTGCAGCTCATCATGATCTATCCTCTGGCCCTTTGCATCTCCCGTGTCCGTAGAAGATTACAAGAGTGAGAGACGAAGACGGAAAGAACAGGAGAAATCATGAGTGCTGGTCGTCATGAGGCATCAGTCATCAAGCTGGGCAATCTCCTTGGAAGGTTTGAATTCTTCGTCAAGATGAAGACAAAATGCAGGATCCTTCAGCTGGTCGATTTTGTTCTTTTTGCTATCATCCATTGCATGTGTAATTCTCGCCCAAGGCGATGTCGAATTTCTTAGGGAGTGAATGCTGTATTGACTCTTACAAAGAGCTTGATTTGTTTGTAATGTATGCAATATTCTAGAAAACTATGCATGCTTTGTGGCTTTAATTGCTGTTCATTTATTGGACAGACCACACACTTCGTCACGCTTTCTGCTGTTAGTGGTACATTGGTATCTTTTCATCTATGATTATTAATAGCCCTTTTTTCTAAGATACATCATATATCTGCACAAGGTCAAGGTCAGTGGCCACGACATAAAGTAGGCCTACCAAGTGCCACTCATGAGTTGGGCTTTAATATAGAAGTCCTGTTAGCCTACCACCTTTTGGTATGGAAAAGCTTAAACCAATCATGGGTAATGGCCATCTCTGGGGTGTTATTCTCAACTGAAGAAAAATGCACACTTTGGAAATTGGAGATACATGGCTTAGATATATCCTGTCACACATGTATGTGTGTCTGGGGTTTCAAAGTGACAAAGATGAAAATCAAATCAAATCCGCATAAGAATGAAACCATTGTGTTCCATCTCGCATTACATTTCATCCTCTAGTGACATTTCTTTCTTAATCTTGCCAAGCGAACTTGCACACATTTTTTCAAAAGATCTATTGCATGTATGTACTGGTATTGTATATGTGTGAAGTAACTGCCGTAGCTACATTATTCTATCTGTCAACAAGAGGATGAAGTGCATGGGACAAGACAAGGTTTGATTGCCATTTGATATTTTCCAAAAGAGACCACAAAACAAAACTGCTTACCAAACACTAGTACCGGTACTCCTGATCAGGGGGATAAGCAAGAAGGGAAAGACGTATGTAGTGTCTGTGCAAATTAGAAAACCCCCAAAGATGATTGTAGTAGTTGTACAATAAAACTTCATCACTTTTGTACCGAGTTTGTCTTTGCCTTCTTTAATTCGCTCTCCTGTCATTTAGAAAAGGTGAGTGATAGTTTATCATTCTGCCAATGAGTGCTGATTCTGTAGCTTCTTATGTTTCTAACGGTGTTGGTATACTGTACTCTGTTCCCAGAGCCTTTCTCTCTAACCCTGACTTCCTAACCTTTCCTCTTTCCATCCAGTATTCTTTCTCCTATAGGTGGTGGTGGGTTGTAGCTTTCCAAGCATTTTGGCATTCAGAAAAGATGAAAGACGAATTTAAAATGCAAGATGAAGATTCAAGGAGGCCTACCGGTAAGTATAATTCAAAATTCAAGGTGAAACTGAAGGTAAGAGATAGGTATTATTTGAAATGCTAGGTGAGTACATGTATTCATGTTGCTTGACAAACTTGTGTGTTCATTGAAGGTAATGTCATTGAGGTGATTCTGCTCTGTTAGACACAGTATGGTTTCTCTTCACTGCCAGTCAAGCAAGCTTGTCAATGATATTTCCTATAGGTGCTACCCCCTATTGTTACTCTATCTAATGGCATGCTTTTGGATGAGCACAATAGCTACATTAGCGACCACAACGCAAAGTATGCCCTGTAGCAGAGGAAAAGCAATTGCTAACATTGAAGCTAAATGTGCCATTGTCAGTTATGGATTTAAGCTCAGAATATTTGGAGTGAGAGATAAACCGCTGGGATATATGCTTCCCCTTGGGAGATATAAGCTAGATTTACAGAATCAGTTAGTTTCCATGGTAAAATTATCAGAGTGTGTATTTGCTTGCTCATCCCATCTGCCTGTCTAAATACAGTGTCCTCGTGGGAGCAGCTGTTTTTATGCCACAACATATCTCCATTACTTTTATTTGGACCTGAAAAAAATTACAACACAATCATGAAAACAACCCCAAATATTGATTACAAAATAAACAACTCACTCTATCAAACAGTTGATAAAACATTTTTGTTGTTTTGATGTTGGTGTCTGTGTCAATAGTATAAAGGGGATTGTGTTTCCTCGTGATTTTTATTGGTTTTGTAAATTCCCAATCATAGATAGAACCATCTGGAAATTCTGGTATTTTGATTCGAAATTCTATTCGTGGTGACGGTATGACGGAAGGAGCAGTGTGTGAAAAACAGAGGCAAGAATGGCCTAAGTCAGGAATAAGCCAATCACGAGAGATTTGAAACAAGAGATGGGTATAAATTCCCCGTAGAGGAAGGATTGGTAGATTGTATTCGATATTGGCCTCAATAGATCACTGGCTTAGGGACATGGTCATGTGTCAAATCTCAAACACCGTAGCTGACTTAGCAGGAGATGTTCTAACACTCCCTAATCTGATCTGCTGCTTTCTTTTACGGATGTGTCATTCAAGACGAAGATTATTAGCATGCTGGGGCATTGCCATCCTCGGCAAAGTCGCTTGTGCCATTTTAATTTTTATCGTTCATGTTTTCTACACTGTACTTTTTGATAATCTCTCTTTGGAATCATTGTTCTGTCAGATTCTCCAGGGACCCCTTGGAATCAGAATGGAAATATTCAGTTTGCATCTTGTAGAGAAAAGTGACCAAGAGACCTACTGATTCGCTTCTGCCATAGGCCTGTTCGTGACTTTTCTGAAAGTGACCATGAAATGAGCATCGCGAATGAGCTGTTCCTTGAGTTCCCTGAAAAAGTACTGGAGAGACGGGTAGTTGTGTGAAGCGCTTTGAGACTGTATTACAGTGAAAAGCACTGTATAAAAGCCTCCGTACAATAATATATGTACCGGTATATCAAATAATCTCAATGCAATAATCATGTTCGGAAAAAGCCGGGGAAAAAAGTAAGGGAAGATTCATCAATTTTTTGCTGCGTTCTTGTTATTGCTACACTCCCTATAAAAAACCCAAATTCAATCAACAAATGTAATTTGAAGACGGGGAAAATCTCAATTTATCAAGAAGTGACAAGGAACAATTGGATCAGGACATGCTAATGAACCAATGATTTGTCGAGCGCTGAAACATAGGAGTTGGTGATCATGAGATTATTGTAGCTGAGCTATTTTTGTACCCGAACCGACGGCGGACTCATGTTGGTGTACGCCATTAATGTACTGTACGGCTTCCAAACTGCGTCTGGCACTGTACGATGTGTGATGTGGATTGTCATCACACATCGAACATGCCACATCATGGCATGTCATCTATACATCTATACCGTACCTCAAGATTTTGTTAATACATGTAATTGACAGAGCAGAGCATATACATCATAAGATAGTTTGAACCACGAGACAGTTCCATCATCGAAATGGTAGCTGCTTGGAGGTGATCGTTGAGCCAGCGTTCTGCACCCTGATGTGTCTTTTGAACCGATTTGAAGGTTCATCCTTTCCTTGGCGGAACTACTTGACGGCGAAGTGTAGTTCCTCCAGGTTGTTTCAGAAGGGGGAGTGTGTTGGATTGGAATAACAACGTGATCTTTACTCCCTTGTGATGGATTGAAATTCTAGCCAGTTCTGTTTCTTCGTCCTGTATTCCGTTTGTTCCCAGCCACTGCATTTATGTATGCCCCATTGCTAAATAGAAACATGAAACGGCCGACCCCGTGCACCGTCGATTAATTGATCCTCATGCTTGTCATGCAACACTCATTTGCATACTTGGTTTTAACGGACTTGTCAGGTGGAGATGTTAATTAGACCGAGTTATTTGTTCCTTTTGCATCTTACAGCATTCACTGATTGATGGTTAGACGAGGTGCGTGGTACGCTTATTGCTGAATTGATTTGTACCTCATTGTGTGCCGATGAAAAATCTAGCAGAAAAAAATCGATTGATCTCAAACGAATCATTGACTCTTAACTATTTCACATGTTATTTTTTGGTATCTTGGAATGTACTTGTGGCTAATTCTAATTGGCCCAGATCAAGGAAAACGCTAATTTCTGCCATTAACGGTCCAGACTTACACTGTGACAAGTGTCTCACAGTTTTGCCTCGTCGTTTGCGGTGTTCGTACATTTCTAAAGGGATGGCCCTAATTACGGTGATGGCCAAACAAAGCAGAATTATCCTGTGCTTCTTGTGACAAAGGATTGAACGGCACCTTTCTACATACCACTGAAAATCGTGCAAGTTTTATGCCCATCAACAAAACTTAAACAGAATTCATTTGAACTTGCATGTCGCCATTACTTCCAGCTGTCGATTTGAAATTGAATAATTCCCTGTTCTACTTAGTAGTAGTGTTTAAAAACGTGAGCTCTTGTCGGATACTTCGAGCACTGTCAAGTAGTTTCAAAATATCAGTCAAGTGGGCTTTCAGTAGTCTGTAGTTGACAGCTTGGCGTGGCCCTGGATTGTGCTGCCCTCTTTAGCGTTCATACTATCTTTGATCGAATGTCGTCGACCCTCGATCTGTTTCTGCACACTGAAGCCATTATCTTCTCGCTCTGCTGTTAGGTCATGCTCAAAATTGGCAATGCACGAGTCTGCCACCGGGTTGTGCTGCCCTCTTGTTATAAGAGCAGGATTTCGGTCGATGAAGCCACTTCCTTATATCTCCAGATATGGCTGCAGCAGTAGCTGTAGACCGTCTTAACTCCAGGAAGCAGTCCTGTCTTCCTTGGTGTTTTTGAGTAGCATCAGAGCAACGTTCACATCGCTGGTTCTGCTCGAAGTGTGCATCTTAACTACAATATGAATCTTGCAGAAGGTGGGGGTGTCTGAGATTTCCTCCGTTGTCTCAGAAGTGTCTGGAATACAAGCGCATCTTTGTCTCAAAGTGGGTGACGAAGCAGCATGAGGAGATATTCTAAACGGCAAGATTATACCCGGAATAAAGTGTCAAGTTGATGATCCCTGGGATAATACCTGCCATTGATCCTAGTCTGACACTTCATCAGCGGAATTCCTAATCCTCGTACATTTCTCTCCCATCTCGAGCCAGACAAAATGCTTTCACAATCGTTTCTAACCCAGACTGATGGTCATACGGTAATCGCACGTTCTCTTTTAGTTCACGTTAGAGTGAAATCTTGTCTCAAGGAACGGAGGTCTCAGTAGCAAAGAAGATTCTGAAAAACTGCACATGTTGTCTGTTGCTGATGCAGCATCCTTGGTCTCTTTAAGGTGGAGCTATCAATATTGAGAGAGCACTCTGATTATGCACCCGTCCACCCTTGGCATCCTGTCAAAAGTGCTTATCATCACTGTGAACTGATCCATTATTGATACACTCTCCATTGTATTTATCATTCCCAAGCGTTTTCTCAAAGGAACCTTAGGAAAATTGACAAAGCTGCACGGATTCCCTCTGGTGGGGTTGTGGCGTAGCCATGTTCATTGAAGCGTTTGGGAGTGGTTTGACTTGACTATTCCTGTCATCTGTTCACAGTCGATGGTCTGGTCTTGGAAACCTCTACTTCTGACTTTCTCTGTGATGTCTGATTACCTTTGTGCGGGGAACATTTCTTCAATTGTGTTTCTTACATCGAACTCTCTCGTAGAAGCCACATTCTTGAGTGAAATCCACAAAGAACAGTGTTGCTTAGCGGTGGTATGTCTTTAGTTGAGATCACCGCACCCTGACTCTTCATTTTCATTCCATTAAAGACTTTTGGAAAAGATTTTACGTTTCCAGCTTGCCTCCTGTGTTCAAAGTCACCAGATGTCGAGATCTCCACCCTAAAAAGAATTGGCAAGGCAGCAATGTGATGGTAGTACCTATTCAGAATTTTGTGGAGGCTGACGGTGTCTCAAAGATGACGAGGTTCTGACTAAGGTACCGACACCACGACACCAGCAGACATACCGCCTCATTATTCCAAAGTAAAATCGATGACAGAAACCCTCTGAGACATTTTATTTCATCTCCCGGTGTCCATATCTGGACAGAAATGCCTTTTCTTTATTCTCCTTTCTATGCTAAAGATTCATCTGTTCGTAAACTCATTTATCTGTCATTTGTCCAGCAGGCCAAGCAGTCTTATCTTTGTTCGCAAAGTTGGGCAAGAAAATTGGATCCCTGCAGGAGCATTTAATGCTGTTAGATCTGCCACGCCATCTCTCCTGCTCTATTGACTGACTCCGTTGCTCAAACATCTCAAGATAGTCAAGTCATTTGCTGAGAAATCATAACCTTTGTGATGTTTGCTGAATATTTTGCCTGGGCGGGTGTTTGGACGTGCCAGCAAGTCGGGCATGAGTGAGATTCCTCTTGTTGGATTAACAGGCGTTGATCGTATTTATTTAACGCTGATTGGTCGCCTCAGATAGGCTTATTATTTACTGGCGGGAATCATCACCATTAGGTATGCTAATCTACGCATCTGCCGGAACTGGTGCGAGGAAATCCAGCGTGTCTTTTGGGAATGCATCTTGGATCATGGAAGTGCTCTCTGAAATTGCCATCCCTAATTCATTGAGCACTTGATCTCTGTGACTGGTGACTGATAATGTGTGAGAGAATAAGGGGATTACAGAATACGCCTTCACCTGGCCTCTCATGATTGATCTTTAGCATACTCAGCACAGTCATCCTCTCTTTCCTTTGACTGCATCCCCAAACTAGAGGGCAGCACCCGATACTTCCAAACGTAGAGCTGATCTTCTCCTTTGTAAGCCTTGCAGAGATTTGTTCGCAACTTCGGGCCAAGGACTTAGGTTTTGACCCCAGAAGGTTTAGGATCCGGCATGTACGTACCTGACAGGCCCTCACGTTTGGTGCACACTTCCGCAGGTGGTTGACCATAAGAGGAAAAGCAATGTCAGCTACCAGCACATGACCCACCATTGGTGACACATCTTACCATAGAGTGGACCACCAAAGTCATTATGAGATATCTTCTCATTACCAGTGAGTAATAACATGGTTTCACATGGTTGGGGGAAATCAGAAAAAAACAAGAGTCAGTTTTGTTACTCATTGATGGAGCAATGGTGATTGCTCTTGTACGCAGCTGCATGCAGTGTTGTTGATAGAATGATGTTAGTGTGGTCACAGCTACCATTTGGCAATTCAACCTTTTACAAGACATGATGCTGGCTACAAACTCTAATCTACCTCTATTCACGTTGGGTCTGATCTATATTGAATTACAGAACTTCCTTTCTTCCAATTAGAGAAGAAAAAGGATGAAAAACTCAACACTATTAGGCTAATTGTCGTGAGCTGCAGCCATTGGGAATTATTCCTCCATTCAGCAAGTAAATGCATCAAAGTTCAAAAGTTTGAAATAACAGACGTTGAATCTGTCATGGGTGTTACCAAAGTGTCTTTGTCTTTTTGAAAGAGTTGTTCTCCTGGTTTATTTCACCATAAGTATGACCATGGGACCGTGTACTCTGCACAGCCTCCATGGTAAACGGAGAAAAGGCATGAGCGTGCATCTTATTCAAACACAGAGAATATCTGATGGCCTTAGGTTTGGCAGTATTTGTGTAATACTCTAGCCACATAAATGAGGTGTCTGCTCATTCGTGGGCACGTTGGCAGTTCTTTGTCTTGGTGCCCGCCTGATAGTGAGAATATCAGGGATATTTCATTGCATGCCAATTACAAATGTCATCATTAGACATGAGCAGAAGAGTGGCGAATTGTTCTCACAATAATTGCTAGCCTCATTCAGAGCGTGTGTATGAGTTTAGTTCCATCTGCCATCGACCTTGCTATCATAATGTAGAGAATTGACCGCAGCTCTAATCGAGTCTATGATCATTCTGATTGGATGTTGTGTTCATGATGAGCAGTTCCCGGCAATTCTTCGTTGCTCATTGGTGAACAGAAGATCAGATATGTTGAGATGTCGAACACCCCTCAGCAGCAGCAATCGGCTATTGTCCGGAGGACAGGTCACTGCGGAATGAGCAGACCGCAGTGTTCCATGTGCATCACTCCACAGCCGAGTAGTGTATTCAGTGCAGAATGGCATGACTGGCACCGCTTGCAAGGCTTGGCTACTTTGTATTGTAAGACTGGTGTTGACCAATGTATTTAACCAATGCTGCTCCTGTCCGTTAGATGACCGTACATGGTCTCTCTCGTCTCCATCAGATCAATACCTTCGTACCTCATACCTCATCATTGCATTATCCCAGTTACATTACACCTTATTCAGTGCACAGGCTGCCTCGCAGGTCATATTGAGACGACCATTTATTTATATGAGGTTGTGTGTTCTGTATTGTTAAAGGGAGGACTCCATCAATGCGACTCCCATGAGAATATCAAGATGTAGATCTGATTCATGGCAGTGTTGAAAACCTGGAAGCTCTTGCAGAGATTCCACATTGGTAACGTAAAAATGAATCAGCATTGCAGCCGGATGGAGAGGTCGCAGGTTCGATTCCCGTTAGAGTTGTTGTCTATTCATGACTGTTGAAGGTCCCAAACTGTTGCTGTACATTGCAAGTGTTGTCACCCTACAGTGAACAGTTTGAGGTGCCCAACAGTTATGAATAGACAACAACTCTAGTAAGAACTGTCTTGGAGTCCTCGACATTCGATACAAGTTCAAGTATTGTCTCTCGAAAGCAGCACTGTTTCACTCGGGCACCTTTCCTCACCACCATTCTTGATGAGTGGTCCCCATAAGCAGCCTAGATCCGCGCAGCCCATCCGCTCACTGATAGATCAGGGGTNGTCGCGGGTTCGATTCCCGTTAAGAACTGTATTGGGAGTCCTCGACATTCGGTACAAGTTCAAGTATTGTCTCTCGAAAGCAGCACTGTTTCACTCGGGCACCTTTCCTCACCACCATTCTTGATGAGTGGTCCCCATAAGCAGCCTAGATCCGCGCAGCCCATCCGCTCACTGATAGATCAGGGGTTAAGGGTGTTCGGTTCAGACAGCATTGTCAGCTTCCAGTGATAACCGCCCGTATTATCTTTCCCGATGAATCATATGAAACCAAGTGTTAAATGATAAGAAGACTGTTGTGGTATCATTCATGAGGCTGCGAGGAAGCCCCATCAGTGTAACAAGACAGCGACGACAAGGACACATCAAAGGATCTCCTCGACAAAAGTAGCTAGATGAAGAGGAGCATTAAAAATTATCGAGATTCTGCAGTGTGATCCCTATGGGCTGCAGCAGAGATAGGGATAGGTCTTGTTTACTAGTATATCCTTGGAGTAGATTTTTCCCTGTGCCAGGCCTTTGTGTTGCAGAAGCCTAGAGTGTATGTCTCCATCATCAGTCCACATCTCTATAATCCATGTAATTGGAAATTGGGGTCTCTCGATCACCTCTACATCCTTTTGCATCAGTTGCCGATCAGCATCACTATTATCATCAGTTGATCGCTACTATCCCTTCACGTCTTTGTGTATTGGTTGGTGATGGGTACTATCACTTCACGTCGTTGTGCATCGAATGATGATGGCTACTACTATCACTTCACGTCTATGCATTGGTTGATGAGCGCCAGCATCACTTCACGCCTTGTGTATTGGTTGATGGGCGCTACTTTCACTTCACGCCTTTGTGTATTGGTTGATGAGCGATACTGTTACTCACGCCTTTGTGTATTGGTTGATGAGCGATACTGTCACTTCACGCCTTTGTTAATGGATGATGAGCGCTACTGTCACTTCACGCCTTTGTGTATTGGTTGATGAGCGCTACTGTCACTTTACGCCTTTGTGTATTGGTTGATGAGCACTACTGTCACTTCACATCTGTGTGTATTGGTTGATGAGCGCTACTTTCACTTCACGTCTTTGTGTATTGGTTGATGAGCGTTGCTTTCACTTCACGTCTTTGTGTATTGGTTGATGAGCGCTACTTTCACTTCACGTCGTGCATCGGTTGATAATCATTTCACGTCTTTGTGTATTGGTTGATGATGGCTAATATCACCTCATGTCTTTATGCATCGGTGAATCTAGCAAAAATGCATCATGTCTTTTTGATCGCTACTGTCACATCATGCCTTTTTGTGTATCAGTTTGTGTATTGGTTGAGGATCGCTACTATACCGTTTCTTCGAGCGTCGGTTGATGATCACTGCTATCATTCGAGGGGTTTGTGCATCAGTCACTAATTGATGCCACCATTTGGAGAAGTTCTCTCTTTCCTGCGATTGTCCATGCGACTCGAAACTGCTTGCGTAACCTTCAAGTTACATATTACTTTCATAGCAATCATTGTATGCACTTATAAAGTGTGCTACATTTGCCCATACATCTTTATACTACTTCCCACATGAATTATATACTAGCTATTACAGAACACCCCGCCAGAACTCCACAGCAACTAACCGGGATTCTGGTCTCGAGTACTGTTGGCTTGTTTTTGCCCTAACTAGTAATATGCATGGAATAACAAGAGGGAAAATGGAAACTGAAGTGCCAGCTGAATATGATCTTAATACGGCCCAAGTGGAAATGAAGTGCCTCTGTATATGTATGCACGCTCGATCCCGTTATGATTGATTGTGGGCAAAGCATCATATGGCTCTACTCGACTTCTAAGTGCGCGGCTGTCTGAATGAAATGCATTCGGGGATTGGGTAACCGGAATACAACAAGTCACCAAGTGTGAGGGAAATAGCGGTTGAACAACCATCGACTGGCCGACATCATTTTCTCGATTTGATGCCAATGCAAGCACTTCGGTAAACATTCGTTGGAAATATGAAAATGGCCTATGCGCTAATTATCATCTGAGAAGCGTGATGAAAGANATGCATTGGTTGATGAGCGCCAGCATCACTTCACGCCTTTGTGTATTGGTTGATGGGCGCTACTTTCACTTCACGCCTTTGTGTATTGGTTGATGAGCGATACTGTTACTTTACGCCTTTGTGTATTGGTTGATGAGCGCTACTGTCACTTCACATCTTTGTGTATTGGTTGATGAGCGCTACTTTCACTTCACGTCGTGCATCGGTTGATAATCATTTCACGTCTTTGTGTATTGGTTGATGATGGCTAATATCACCTCATGTCTTTATGCATCGGTGAATTAGCAAAAATGCATCATGTCTTTTTGATCGCTACTGTCACATCATGCCTTTTTGTGTATCAGTTTGTGTATTGGTTGAGGATCGCTACTATACCGTTTCTTCGAGCGTCGGTTGATGATCACTACTATCATTCGAGGGGTTTGTGCATCAGTCACTAATTGATGCCACCATTTGGAGAAGTTCTCTCTTTCCTGCGATTGTCCATGCGACTCGAAACTGCTTGCGTAACCTTCAAGTTACATATTACTTCCATAGCAATCATTGTATGCACTTATAAAGTGTGCTACATTTGCCCATACATCTTTATACTACTTCCCACATGAATTATATACTAGCTATTACAGAACACCCCGCCAGAACTCCACAGCAACTAACCGGGATTCTGGTCTCGAGTACTGTTGGCTTGTTTTTGCCCTAACTAGTAATATGCATGGAATAACAAGAGGGAAAATGGAAACTGAAGTGCCAGCTGAATATGATCTTAATACGGCCCAAGTGGAAATGAAGTGCCTCTGTATATGTATGCACGCTCGATCCCGTTATGATTGATTGTGGGCAAAGCATCATATGGCTCTACTCGACTTCTAAGTGCGCGGCTGTCTGAATGAAATGCATTCGGGGATTGGGTAACCGGAATACAACAAGTCACCAAGTGTGAGGGAAATAGCGGTTGAACAACCATCGACTGGCCGACATCATTTTCTCGATTTGATGCCAATGCAAGCACTTCGGTAAACATTCGTTGGAAATATGAAAATGGCCTATGCGCTAATTATCATCTGAGAAGCGTGATGAAAGACTCTTAATGTTTGCCTCCTTATGCAATTACGCTGATGAAGATTATCTAACAACTCAAGAACTACAATTATACTGGTTTCCATGGTTACATACCAATCTAGGATATACTTACATTAAATGAAATCAGGCTTATAATGGGTAATTTCATGTTGAGTGGTGTATATTCAAATCCTGTAGCGATAGAGATGTCCTCTGCCCCATTTGTCCAGGGTACTGCTCCTCAAATCATCTCTCAATGCGACAAGTTGTTGGACTAATGTTTGGTCAGTTGAATAAAAGATAGCCTCTCATTTGACTCATTTGGGCTTATCAAGTGGATGGGTCTCCTATCCTGTCGAATGGCACTGATGATGGAGAAGGAAAAACTTGATTTTCACGATTTGACTGCACTTCCCGTGCAATTTCTCTTCACTGAGAAGTGTAATCAGTGACAAGGATTATGGAATGCTACGAGAGGCAGCTTGTGGTCAGTCGTGGACATGGAGGTTCAATCCCTGGTTGATGTCGTCTAGTATGTGTTGAAGAGGGTGAAGTGCTGATCCTGAACAATTTCCACAGGGGCATTCAGAGTCACGTCTCTGTTTCAGACCTGACATTCCACCAACTGAAGCGTCGTCAATACATTTTCATTCAGTTCCGTTCACAGAAACAGTCAAAAAGTAAGGTTGTATTTCTTGACCACGCCACAGAGTGGACAAATAGGTTGGTAAGCTTAGGTTGCTTGAATTTTTGCAACATCACATGAACATCACCCTATTGTCACTCGAGTAACTTCAAAGATAAAGCGAACCAAGTGCAGTTATTGTGTGTACATGCATAGTAAAATTTTCACAGACTTGTCTTGCATTGTGTTACATAATGCTGCCAAGGCTCTCTACAGTAGATGTTTAAAAAATACATCTTCAGAGTTCTCTTTTCTTAAAAGTTCTCTTTATGTCGGTTTTAAGCTTTTTCATCTGAATCATCATTAAGGATCCTTTGCTTGGGCTCTTACCACCCATTGATGCATTACAAATTCCCTACCGAGCAAAAAAAATGTTTCAGAGATGGAAAGACTCGGTGTTTGATTCTATGAAACTTTCAAAGAAATCATTCAATTAGTGAAATCTTTGTACCAAATGTTTTCCAGTGTAATTTATCAAGATTGTCAGGAATCCATGCATCTTCACTGTGACTCCAAAGGGAATAAAACAAGCCTCCCAAGGAGACAATATTAATAGGAATGTTCGTTAAAAAGATAAAAGAGACAGACCCATTCTTATATTTGTTTTCTTTCAATTACGTTATGAACTGTTAGGGTGGGATGGATTCTGTATGGGGGGGGGGGGG
>NMRB01000002.1:147774-177332 GCA_002633025.1 Notospermus geniculatus | reverse complement strand
GTGGGGGGGGGGGGGGGATACTCGACATGTACCTGCGTAAATATCGTCGAGACACAAGGGCTGTTATTGGATCAAGGAAGGATCAAAGGGTTTTATGGAGGCTTGATATGCATGTGCATCAATTTCCTCCATGCCTTAAACAGTTGAAATAAAGAAACTTTCAATAGCTTCCCATTTGAGAAAAATATCTGATAATTTCCATTATCAGATGCTCTTTTTTAGGAAATATCGCAAAGAATAGTGATGTTTTGGCACTGAATGTGTTAACTGTAGCCTACTACACGAAGTTCTTCAAAATACGTTTCAAGTTTTTAACAAAACTTGAGATTCCAGTTATCAGTCAAGTACCAGATCCTGCACAAAAACTTCTCGATTGTTTTCCTGTACCACTTAAAATGTAGCAACACTTCATCCTTGTTTGGGTAGAATTTGAATATCCTGCCATCTTGAAATCCTTTAAAGGTATGGAGCAGCAACACTTGATGGTCTAATTGCCATAAATTATGCACAATAATCAACTCATGTAGTCTTTCGAGTCTTCCTTTGTTGACTTTGTTGATTAGGTATGTGACTAAAAAAACAATGTTTGCCTTCACACTCATTGCTCGTTGAAACCATACTCGCTTCCTCATTCCTGGCTACTTTCAAAAATGTACTAGGACGCTGTTGCTGCTCCTGTACACATGTATCGTTCTGAATTCGATGGATACAGAAGAGCATTACACATTTCACAAGAGGCAAGTGACCACATGGTGATTCAGTCGACGAAGTCACTGTCATCCATGACCTGGAGATGTCCAGAGGCATATCTCCCTCATTTCCAGTCCTTTACACAAATGGGGACGCGCATGAAGTCCACGTTCATGTGGCTGTATGTGCCCATTTGGTCGGAATAGAACTGACCTCACCGTCAGAAATCGACTACTAGTAACTGTGGACATTGTGTATTTTTGGTATTATCCTATCCAAGTGGGGACATTGCCTGCAAACTACCTACATTGACTCTGCATAGCGTACTGTGTCATTTGCAAATTTTCAGTTGTTGGTTGGTCCACAGCAATGGTATTTTTCTCGCACAAGTCAATGATTGGCACCAAACACAAATACCACTGCGCACACTTTCCTGTGGTAGCACTGATTGGCTTCACACGTTTGATGCAAATCTATATCTCTTCTATACAGAAGGTGTATAAAAAATGCTGGCAAAGCCAAGATGGATGTTGATTCTGCGCATAATTTGCTGCTTTTTAGTGTCAAAATCAGAACGAATTCAAGCCGCCAGTGAAGTAGTTGACTCGAGTAGATACTTATCATTATAACAGTAACAAGTCTAGTACCCAGTGAGTGGCGCCTGGGGTGGAAGCGTTTATGGGTGCGTTTGCCTTCAAGAGCCCTTCATGACATTCATAAGCATTGTTGATACTGTGGAGAAATTTCATTCCTGGAGTTCATTTGAATTTGACGTACTCGGCTCGCTCTTTACTGTGATGGAGTGCTCGCTTTAATAGTGGTGCAGTCAACACTGCTGATGTCTGCCATTTTTTCATGGGCTTCTGGATGGTTACAATGACTTTCTTTCTGCGTGACAACGTTTCACAATTTCTGGTCTCCAAATAAAGGGCAGCTTGCACGACTTTCACCGGCCCACACCTCTGCCTGTATTTCACCTCTTGGGAAACCTCAGTTACGGTACTTCACTTAGAAATAAGCAGGTACTTCTCTTACGTTGGGTGAAATTTGAGTGCCGTTGTCAAATTCTTCAGCCCTGCACCTCTACACTTGCTTTCCTTAGCATTGTTAGTATTCTGGACCCAGTTTGCAATTCACTCATACCGCTGTTATAAGTTGTGCCAGTGTCGTCTGTGCCTGTGTCAAGTGTTGGGACCTATCCTTGAAAAAAAAACGTCCAAGATATGGAAAGTTTTATATTCGCTATGTTTCTGAGATACTTTTCTGTAGTCAACAGGTCCATTCCTCTCATGTTTTCTGAAGTGCCATATGTGTCCTGAAATACAGTTGAAATTTTTTTTGCAACGCACAACACCGGGACTTTAAAAAATCAATCACTAATGTTTTGCTAAACCTGAAGAGTTCTCATCCTGATGACCAACCGAATGACACTCGAGTGTGAAATTTCGAAAATGCAGTTGTAGTCGGCCTACATTATTGACATTAAACTCAAGATGCGGGAAGAGTCGTTTGTTGCCAAAAAATGAAGGATGTAAGTGCATCTTAATACATTGTTGACACAGTTCTTGCGTCTAAATATTCATCAGTTCAAATTTTAGAGGTTGTGCACAAAGAATCTTGTGCTTTTTATCACGGTGCTGTTTCACTGGAAGCTAACCGACAAATTAGGGAATTGCACACAGTGTGATGAGAATTCACCTCAAACCTATAACAACGCCTGTTTGCCTGCTTTGCCGGTTTTCATAAGAAATCATCTTAGTCTTTAAGACTAAGATGATTTCTTATGAAAACCGGATTTCTTATGAAAACCAGAAGTGTGTGCTGAACTAATAGTTCAGCACACACTTCTGGTCATCAAATACAAGTGGCTGGGATGTCTGCTGTGGAAAGACAATGGCCGTTCTCGCATGAATACAGGCACTGCTCTTCGAATAATTGCAGGGTTAGTTGTTCAACATTGGAAAAAGCTTCTATCTGCACATCGTTTTTAGCTAAATCCAATAAATTTCATGTCAAGACAAACAAGAGACAGACATAACAGGAACTGAGTATTTTCCCCGCGAGTATTTCCTGTGAGGATCGAGTGCTGATTGGCGGCTTTAAATAGGTTGTGGCCAGTGAAGTTATCAGTCATCGCCTTTTACGTATGTGTGGAATTACTTCAAGAAAATTGAAACGAAAGGAATTCTGTTGCCATGGATACGATGTATTACCATTGGGCAAGTTTGTAGTTTTGCTGCGGTTATCGTTGATGATGGTTCAGAAGTGTGCGCCGAGAGCTCTCGTGCAGCTGAAGCAGATCGATCTTGTCAATAGCAGGCAAGTTGTATTAATTCGCCGAGTGCGAGACACTATTGAGTTGACTGGCTTTAGTGGGGGCATTACATGCTCTACGGAGGTGAAGTAGGAATGAATGGGCCATTCCATCATATTGCGCTGGGATGGAATGTGTCAAGGGTTTTTTCCACAGCGTTTGCGACATTTGTCACACATTCGGCGAAAATAGGAAAGATTGATTTACTGGTAAGATCGTCTTGAGAGCACCATTAATGGGCTTTTAGCTTGGGCCGATGAATTCTCTTCGGGTCTGCTGAATCGTCTGCCAGGTGGCAACAGTGCAACATTCAGCATTTCCTCCTCTACAGCGTTGTGATCTGACAGACTTGATGTCATGATTTCGTCTTCAGTATGGGCATGAATGTGCCACACAGGACAAAAGAGACTGGTATCATTCCGTATCAGACGGACAGGAGAGGATACATCCGCAATATGTCCGAATGGAATTTTCAGACCAATGCTTTTCACACGGAGTATGCACAGCACTTGAAAATGTAATTTCAACTTGGCATTTTGTGTATTCAATCGGCAGACAAGCAGAAAGTCGTCCATTACTGGCGGATTTTCTTTCATATTGAAATGTTTGAGGTTGAATCAAGTGTCATTTTGTCACTTTCTCAGAACTACTCCAGAAGCATAAGATTTACTTGACCAGTCCCAGATCAAACACTTTCAAGCCTTTTTCACATGTCTATCATCTGAGTGCAAAAAATCAGTATTCTCCACCCAGATTTACTCATTTTGTTTGCTTTGATATTGGCAAACATCGAAGTACTCGAGCTCTGTACGAGGTGTTCACCATCCTTGTGGTAACTGATCCTGTTTGCTGCATACTGAGTGTAAAACGTATTTGTAATGCATGGCAATGACAACATTGGTTCCAATATCGCTGGCTGCGTACACAAACGTTGATATATCCCGCCGAGAAAGGCATTGATTTCTGTGAAAACAGTCCGAGTGTAAGTGACACGAGCACATCAAACACGGCTCATGTTTTTGCAACCAAGACTTAATTGCCTTCAGCTATAATCGCTGTGTTCATAACTCAGAACTGCTAGGGCTGAAAATTTGCAAAGTAAGCAGGCACCCGGTCTGTTTATCGATGCGAGACAATACAAACCTCATCCAGCACACAATATTAAAACGGCGCATCATAATCATAACTCTGTATCGTGTTGATTCAGCCTTGTTAGCATTTTAGGCGCAAATATTTGACTGGTGTAATTTCATTTCCTTGGAGAATCATCCATTTTTTCCTCGCTGAGCTGCAATCAATGGCCACAAGCCATTTGTATTCATCAGCCGGCGCTGGGCAAACAGAATCAAAAGACAACTTCGCATATCTTCCACTCTTTGCAAATATTTGCCGCCGAGTTTTGAATCGCCGTGGTTTGCCGTTTATGGATTTCTGTTTCTTCAAGCGCTATTTAAACATGATTCCTATAGTTTTAGGATCTGGCGTAATCTCCTGAGTGATTTTGCCTGCGTGCTGATTCGAAGTTTGATGTCCGAAAGGCTTAGCAAAGCACACAGACTAACGTTTGAAAGGAACTCTGGAATGGTATTGTCTGATCCATATTAATATAGCCTTAGAAAATGAGAGATTTGAAAGCTTTTGTGTTGGTGAAAGCTTCTGAGAACATTTTATTGGAAAGTTGCTATTTTGGTGAAAGGTTAAAGATGCTTTTTCTGTCGTGGTAATAACATCTTGCTTGTTCTTATGCCATTGTTCTAAATCTTTCATGTCTTTTGGGGGAATTCTATCTGTCTGAATTTTGCACCGCAGATTGTAAGAGGAACCTTGCCATACCCAAGGAACATTAGAAGCATCTTGCTCGTCTTGATGCGTGTTACTTGATGCACTGCATTTCAGTGGGTTCTCCAGCAAGTTTTCAGCATGTTTTGGCTGCTTTGTTTATTGGGTAGTTTTCTAGTTTTACACTTGCCTGGACATGCCTATCTTGGTGACATATCCTGCCCGTCTCGAACTTCTTCAGCACCACCATAAAGGTGGTGTCATAATAACGATTCGGTCGGGAATGCCAACTCGTAATTGTCCCCTGTGCATTGCTGCCACCTGGAGGCAGACGTCACTGTCGTCATAAAATAGGGATTAAGCAACTCATTGACGTGTACAGGTGCTCTTGATCGCCTAGCCCCGCCTCTTTAC
The DNA here is from genome assembly GCA_002633025.1 of Notospermus geniculatus. Lineage (NCBI taxonomy): Eukaryota > Metazoa > Nemertea > Pilidiophora > Heteronemertea > Lineidae > Notospermus > Notospermus geniculatus. The sequence goes on along the minus strand of NMRB01000002.1, from coordinate 172,135 downwards.
ACTGTCACGCAGACACTCTGGTCTATAATCGTCGGTGCGTGTGTAGAGACACAACCGTTGGTTTTGTATGAATACCATTCTGTCATTTCATGAATATGCGTGTTTGTCCTGTTGTGACTCAGACTTGTTATTTCTCTGGGGTTGGTTGGCAACTTCTGTGTTATGAATCTAAATTCCTCATTTTCTTTGGCCTGATTATCAACAAAGCTTATGAATTTTGCCCCTATACCTCCACGACGTGATGCAGAGGAAACTTCTATCACAGGTGCATCAGCATCTCAAATCAACTACTGGCAACAGTTCATGGTACATCACAAATCTCAAAAAGCCCTCCCTCAAAGAGCATTCGTCCACTTCCAGTGATGATGTCCATTTTGACCTGGACCCCCAGTCAGTATTAAATGGATTGGATCAATCCTTGCTGCCACACCGTATAGACAGGCAGTGATGACACAATGGCTATTCTTCTGCCTATCATAACATCATGGGTATGGCCTGCTATCATTACCATCACAGCTTTCAATCCGGAAATCGAAAGTTGCACACTTGACTGGAGCAGCTGTGATAGGCAGATAAATTAGGAATAAATGGCCAGGAAGAGACCAAATGAGCTGTATTTATAAGAGTTGAATTACAACACTGACAGCAATGTCATAGGATGGCATTTCTGATGCATTTCAGGTGACCACGATCTGTACCATCTCTGACTGAGTCCATCTATACCACAGCATTGATGGTAACATGACTTCTTGTTGATCGAGATAATCCTCACTGTCGCTGAGTGAAGCTCAACCAAAAGAATGGTTGATATTGCACTAACCTATCGCAGGTCGTAATGAAGATCGTCGCTTGCTGAGACAGAGATTGGCTCTGGTAAAGCAGTTGATCCCCGAGATCTTTCTTAGTGCTTGTTGTGTCTGTGCCAGAAATTGGCTATGGTGGCAATGGAGATCATTGTCGGAGCTGCTTTTGCCAGAGACTACGACAGAGGTTGCCAGTACAAGCATGTCAAAGTTATCGTACCACGATCTTCCAGTATTGGTTGTATTGGTTGTTGCTCTGCCATATTCGACCAGTTTTATCATAACACAACTTTTGCCATCAAAGGGTGAAATATGATCAATCGTCACCACTCTCCTCGTAACAGCTCTTACGTCCAACGAATTCAAAAAGCAGACCTTACGTGGCTGATGTAACCCACAGCTTCGGGTCGTTGGTGAACTGGCAATTGGCTTTTGTCGTGATGTCAATGCCGAATTAGGGCAAACAGTCTGGGTGTGGTATTGTCCAGCTGTACAATGCGTATTACAGTGGTTGACCAGGCGATTGAAGAGCCAACTAATGACCGTCTTCCACTTAATTCTCTAGTTCTTTCCGGGACACACTGTAGAACAGAATAACAGATCGATCTTCTTCACCTAGTCATGTCACTCTTTGCCATGTAAGCAGACTTGAGAATTATTTGGCTCTGTAATCTCCCAGGTACCTATATTCCCTAGGGATGAAAATGTAAGACTAGTCATACATCAGTTATTAAAAAGCAATATCTGTGAGCAGCAACAGCCGGTTCTGTAACATCAGTGCCATAAACCTATTAGGTAATGACCATAAGCAGGGAGGAAATTTTTATTTTGTGTTAATGTCTTTAAGATACCAGATGCCAAAATCATTAATTTAATTGCTATGAGACATTAGCAGTATTGACTTTAAACTGGAATGACTTTCTTTATGTGTGCAGTATTGGTGTTATAGCGCCCTCTGAAACTAGGGAGTTTCAAAATAATGCATTTATCTGGCTCATCGCTTGGAGGAAATCCGCCCTGAATGGTTGACCACAGGTAGTGCGGTGGATCGCCTAAATAAAAGCGACTGAGGTCTGCGCATTGTATAGGCCTACCGGTGCAGTTGACGCACTGATGTGTGTAATTTTTTATCATCATTCAAAAAAAGATGGCACGAACTCGGCATGGTGAGACCCCCTGAAATTGTGCGTGAAAGAGCATGCCATGATGTTGTACGACACTATTACAAAGCGCTGTTTCCAATCCATTTGGATCGCCCAAAGCGCTACATCCATAAAAAGCCTCGTCAACGAAATAAAAAGAAAGAGACCGTCGACTTTCCACCTCTGGAAACAATGGGATGTATATATCACTGCATGTGTCTCTTTTTCAATCAAGGTTGACCCCTGTGATTTCATTGGAAAGTAAGTTAATTGCCTCAAACAGTATTTGTTAATGGATGCATGGGACGGTGGGTGCTCGGCAAATGCTGGTTGCAGGCTTTATCCATGTCGTGTGCTCTTTTTTTCAGTACTTTTTTGTCTGTGCATCTAAAAGACTGACGTAGTCACCACATTCATTATTCAGAGGAAACAGAACAAAGGAAAAAGCCTTGTCTTCAGGCATCGGAAAGCATTCTAAACTAATGGCAGATTATACAAGAAGAAGATCTCACCCACAAGCCTGAGTCCACAATGACAATAAGGAAATATGCCTTGCAGAATATGTGGAGGGATGAAAGTCTACAATATCGATAGATATCTTCCCACATCTTTCTTCGCTGAATTAGAACTGGATACTGATCTAGCTGGACTGGAGAGTCTTTCTTGTCGAGAGTCATTTCATTTGGTTCCACCATGGTTGCTTCAGTTGCGGCTGGTAATCTGTAAGACACGAGTATGGGAAGGATCTGTGTCGCAATCCCAGTTCATTACTTACGGATGTCGACCAGTATGGACCATCTAAACCCCTTGTTGCTAGCCCATACACCCCTTCAGCTAGTATTCATGTGACAGTCTCTTGCAGTCTTGGTTTGCTTGATGCCTTTCCGATACACTTCTTCTTCACCAACTAAACCCGGATCAACACAATTCTTCCCAAATACCAGCAATCTATTTATGTGGACAATTTATCAGAGAGAAAATTAAGACCCATGCTAGAGAAGAAATTCAATGTTGGCTAGCAATAACATGCAAGCTACAAAGAAAGGAAAACAATACGAGAAAGAGGTGAAGTGAAATATACGCTGAGAATTCCCTGGAGTAATACCAACGCAACAACGATTGGCTTATTCTACCATTGAAGCTAATAAAGCTCTGGTTCCTCAAGGGAGCCATAAAAGTTGGCTTTTAGGGTCATAAAGATGCACTCTGGCTCTAAGTACCATCATCAAGGCATATAAAAACGGAGCACGACTGGCAATGGTGCTGCGGGCTTGTCAGGATCAGGCTAATTCTTCTGCTACAAGGATACTGTATTGGATGCTTCCATTAAATAGAGATGTCAAAGTGAGTGAGGCATCGTTTTTCAAGCACGCTCAGAATATTCTCCAAGCATAAGCGGAGATTTATGCCGGAGCTCGTTTTTTCGTGGTCCTGGAAAAAATGAGATCTTGTCTTCAGTTGAGAAGAGGAATTCTTTTGTTATTACTTTAGCCCTTAAAAGTAGAGGTGTTGCTGACACTTTAGTCTGTCTTTTATTCTTCCATCCAAAGGATGCAACTCATTTCTGTCATAGAGAGCTACCACTGCTTATCACTGGAGATCCAATGGCATCATTTCTGACCAAGTCACAAGGCCACTCGATCAAGCAACAATGGCTGTCTTTCCATTCCCATTACCAGTCATCTCTCAGTCACAGTTCGTGTCTCTGGTGAAGACGTGGATGGTCTTCGTGGTATTTCAATCCTGTATCGCTTTTCCAAGAGATTATAGGCCTACTTAGGTGTCCTGCTCTCCGAGTCCATCGGTCTGCGGTGGATGTTCTTTAAAGGGACTAAATTGTTTCAGGGTACCGGAACTGTGGTGTGAAATGGACCTTTAGGGCCGTATGCACCAAGCGAAGATTATCTTGAACTCAGGTTGAGCGACAACTTTTCCATTTGTCACATCATGCTCTGGCAAACCTGAACAATAGAAAAGTTGTGGCGCAACCTAAGTTCAAGATGATATTCGTTTGGTGCATACGGCCCATAGAGTTGCAGTTCATGATCAAGAGTGACAATCACATTGGCACAAGTGGTTCAAGCTTGGCTACCACAAATAGTTATTCTCTGATGTCTAAGTGATGAATGTTCATCTGATTTTCGGCAACCACGCGTGGGAGCTGACTGATATCACATGTTCCCTGCGGCTGATGCCTCTCCTGAAACATTTATGTCTTGTGTCTTGGCTTTAGTATTCCAGTGTGTCTACCGAGGAGAAATCCTGTGATGATTCTCCGCCTTGTGTCAGGAATAAATACATAAAACACCTCCACACACCTGCCCATACTTTCCTCCTGCATCCCTGACTCGGTCATAAATATCCATTTCCGTGTAATTTTATTGCAATTCTAACTGTACCCACTGTAGCATAAAAAGACTCTATTGATTAGTCCTTGGGGTGTAATCTCTGAGTTGCTTGGATATGTATTTTTGAGCTGGGCTCTGCAGTGGGGCTCGGCCATTTCAGTGTATGTAACAAAATACAGCCATCCGTACTGATTTTCAGCAATGGCAGCGAAACGGACTTTTTAGAGACATGACGCTGGTTCCTCATTGGTCAGATTTGGGGAAGTGGTGCTGCCATCTTTCGCTGATCTGGACTGCGACCACTTGCTCCTCACGGCGTTTCCCTACGCTCTGGACATGCCAGAGCAATGAACTATTTTACACTTCAATCGAAAAGAAAATATTGACAGTTAGTGAGTCTACCGATAAATTCGACTTGTTCAAAGGTATTAAACAGATTGGTTTGAATAGAGTCAAGTGAAATATTGACCTGAAAGTTCGACAAGTGGACGATGTTTGTTTTTTGGTGTTGTGTTAATGGGTCTAAGCAAATCTCTAAAGATCGTATCTTATGGTGGCTTCAGATCCTTCATCAAAGGTTTCTTGTATTCTTATTGTATTTTGCCTGGGATTTGCTCTCCATTTCGACAACATCTTTGTCTCATCGGATTACCTGCCTGGGAATTGCTTTCCACTTCGCCCACATCGTTGTCTCATCAGATTACCTGCCTAGGATTCGCTCTCCTTCAAGAGTGTGTTTTTTTATCTCAAAAATGAAATGCTGATTCATTGATGCCAATTTTACACCAATTATTGGAAAAATTAAGCATTGGAACTCCATGTTCAAATATTTGCTTGTACTAGAGAACTACATGTAACATACACAAAGACAAACTCTACTGTTATGAACAGAGCTACCAGATATCTTTATTGGACATCTGACGTATAGATTATGCAGGAACATGTACAACTTAAACAATTGCGTAGCTTTTGAAGAAATTTCAAACCAATATTAGAAATTTGTCAATATCAAATGCGAAATACTGGTGATAGTGTACTGTGCATATTGCAGCTGAAAGCAGTTTTGCATTCCCCTCACAATGTAATATCAATAATATGCCTTATTTGACATTCTTCATTTGTAGACCTATTTACAAGGTAAATGCTATTGTAACAAGACCTTGTGTCAACCGGCCACGAAGGGAAACAGTCCACAATACAATTTTGATGAAAAGTAAAAATGTGGTGGTATTGACTCAACAAGTTAAACAGCCTAGTCACAACAAGAGAATCAAGTTGTTTTCTCTGAAATGCGTATTGACCAGGACCATATACTAGTATTCTGGATCATGGCTAGCTTGCTGGATATGGGATATTTACTTTACACTGTTTTCCCATTAGAAAAGTCTATTTTGTGGCCAAATACTGAATGACAACGTGCTTGTTAACACCAGCATAACACACCGACTTTGTGTATCGAGAAAACACCTGCAAACACATCCCAAATTCTTTGGTCATGTTTTCGTGGCTAAGCCATGGTCATGCTCATTAAGTCAGGCTAAACCTCTTTGCCAACTACTCGCTAGCATGGGACGTGAACAGAGATTTTCCATTAGCTTCTATGAACTGAATGACCTTCGTAATCGATGAAGAGGTGGGCAAACCACTTCTGTTGGTGTCTTCTGTGAGAATTGAAATCAAGAAGAAATTTGTAGTCATTTTATTGATGACATCAGTCACGCACAGAAGGGATAAACATAGCTTGCAATGATTATACTTTTAAGGGACGTCACTTGCCACAGGCACGACAGGGGCACAAATGGTAGCGTGCATGATAAGAAGGGTAGGGTACAACACTGTTTTGTGGTGTCAACAGCAGACCCTGGTGATGCCTCTCCTTTGCCATATGCTGTTTGTTCATGAAAAGACACCAAAGATTGTACCAATTAAGCTGAAGAAGATAATGAGGAGGGTGACCTATTCAGTCTCCTGCAACTATCAAAGCATCACCAACACCCTCCACTCATCTTCCTGTGCGTCTATTCAACTGGAATCTCCACGCATCCCAGCCTATCGGCAAGAAGTGGACCCCTAAGGCGCCTTACTCATGGCTTTGAATTCCGAATTTATGGCCCCCAGGGCTTGCCACAAGCTCTAGACGTCTATTATACAAAAGACCATTATTGTCATGCACTTGACTGGTACTCATCTCACGGTGGGTTAATCTGGTCAGTCTTCTGAAAAATAGTTGGTGACAACATCAGTGCAGTATCCTCAACAGTCGGTACCACAATAGATTAGCTGAAATTCCGTACAGTGACTGTCGTTGGGTGTACATCTCGTCCCAGTCAACTTGAACCCCTATTGTCTCCACCTCCTCTGCTCTTCAATGTGTTTGCCTCACCGTCGTGGCTTTGTCATCATTTGGTTCTTCTGACCTGTGACATCTGTTTATGAATTCAAGGACTTTTGAATAGCTTCTGCTTCCGTTTAGGTGCGATGAAATCTTGTTACAACTGCAGAAAATCTCCAAACTAATAGCAAAGGATTAATTCGCCTCCTGTATGGTTTGGTCTGATATTTCCAAGGTGCAATTTTACACATGATATTGTGAATAAAGAAAACTAAACATCAGTCTATCTTATTACTACTTAATTCCAGTCAGCGCTGTTGGTGTTGAAGACACATGCAAGTGACAAGTTTCTGGAAATCTTTTCACCAGCGATCTAGAAAGATACGATGAAATTTTCACTCCCTGTAGTGCGTGTCAATTTTCCATCCACCTTGCCATATTTTCATCAATGGCAAACATTGACCTGCGCACCTTTCACTGTCACATCACCACAGGTGACAGTTCTGATGGTGGAATCATGATGACAATTTAATGGGAAAATCCTAGCATTGCCGACACGATTCCCTAAGGCCAAGGTTGGCAATGCTGAGTCAGACTATGCTTCGGGTTGACAGGATGGGAGCCCATTTCCCCTGAGCTACTGGGAAGCTATGCCCGGCAGTCCCGAGGTGTCATTTATTGGAAAGGGCTTGCTTTATTGGTAATTAGGGAAGATTATTGCAATTTTGTACTAAGGTTGGTTGGTTGGTTATGTGACTTTGCCAGCAATTTACTTGTATCTCATTCCCACGATGTCTGTGCTTCTGAAGTAAGTCATTTGTGACTCTATCAGTAACTGGCATGACTGGCAGAATACTTCCCAATGTTGGTATACTGGTGGTTGGTTATTTTCTCTCTTCTGATTTGTCCTCTGGGTATTAAGTTGCTGACATTTGCCACCCTTTTGTCACTCTGCACGACCTGATTCGCGCGGTAGATGGAAGCATAGCCTATACTTCTAAAAAAGTCAGGAGACCTCATACAGTGTACGTGTGTTGGTGATGCAAAGTTGTTTGGGAATAGAGAAAAAACAGCCTGTGTGAAGAACATATTTCATGCGAGAGATTTTTGCTGCCCTTAGGCATTTGCTTCATTAAGCAAAAATCGTTGAAGTCGCCAGAGAAAGATTGGCAGTACCATTGCAGCTGTACAATGGATGACCTCATTCCTGTTCCTCAATTCTAATTTAAAGGGTCAAGGGAGACCTCTACCATCCCTAAATGGCCTCATATCCCTCTGTACCATCCCACCGGTGCTGATATTTGCATACGCTTCCTCTAAACCTAGACGTTTAGTTCCTGATTCAATTTGGCATCTATCAGAAAATGAATGAAGCCCACCTTGGGGAAGACTTGGAAGTGAATAGTAATCACGGGTGTAATTTATAATATTTTTTCTTTTTGCCGTGATCTAATTTATGTCTGGAGCTGTAATGTAGTTGTCGGATGCAGGATAGCTGCGAAGCCTGTATACTGCAGTTCATAGAACTCTTGTTTTCTGAACGCCGTTTGATGTTTACTTTTATTATGACTGCTTAAACAATCCATAACAACATTATGCCAGTTATCGTTTGCTGACAACGTACTTTTGTTGAGTTTCTTGGACTGGGAAATAAAAGGACACAAAAGTTGACAAATATGCCACACGGTGTGTGTCTACGTTTGGTTGAAAAACTCAATGTATCCTCGACTTACATGTACTTGGTGATTGCCCCATATAGATATTCTCTTCACCAACCCTGTACTACTATGCCAGGATAGATGGTTTTGCTGTTAAAAAAAGTCAGCTACCATCAATGACTGCCGGCATTGATGAGATATTCTCATCATGCAGCCAAGACCAATTCTATTCCAATCAGGACTTGGAAGAATTTCATTCGAAAATTCAATCATTAATGAGTTAATTTTGATGGAATATCATTATTTCTGCCTTTTAGGAGGCTATATTAGATTAACCATATTGTGCATGCTAAATTGATTCAGAAAAGACCAATCTATAATTCTTTTATAGCCCTTATTAGCTGTTACATTCGAATGAGTACCTGCACGCCGTAATGCCAGAGTCATCGCTTCACAAAAGCGGCGGCCTTATCGCCATAGTACATTTCAATAGGATTTATCAAGCGGCGTGGCTTTGATACTCGCCGTAACTTGATAATGGTGGCAAGACATGGTAACTAAGCATGCTAGAAGCCGGACAACTTTCGATTTGAAGCCATAGAAGATGTTGCGTGAAAATTGAATTCAATACCCGAACTGCTTTCTTTTTGTCTCGACGGACAAGACAGAGAGGCGAGCAAGCCTATTATCATGCTAAACTCACCAAAGAAACATGGAGAGAATTGACTAATTGTCATGGGGATATCATTGTACATTTATATGGATTCTGAGAAGTTTACCAAGATGGCTAGTCATTGGATATCTTTCGTGTAAGCTATGGTTACTGGCAATTGGAATCATAATTTGATATGTACAACTATAGGGCGGGTTTTTTGGCTTCGCAATCAGAGCTGTTGAACCTGACATTACTTGATAATTCTGTAAATAAACGATTCTGAGCTCATGAAAACTTTGTTTTCAATTTGATGCGAATGTACTATAAGAACTGAATCGGACGGATGACACTACTTCAAGCTTCCAACATGGATCCTAAAGATGGCTGATATTTGAAAGTCACTTGCTGTGACGGACTCTTCCTCTTCTATTGATCCTTCGCGAACTGCTGCAGATATCTTGACAAATTTTCACTGGCCAAAATCTCCTCTAAGTAAGATACAAATGTATGATTTGTGGCTTATTTATCCGTGAGAAACTTGCTGACAATGAGAAAGATGTGAATCAGGTTTGAACGAAAGCTATTCCTATTCCGATCTCGCTGCTGGACACAATTTAATAACATTTCACTGAAATATGAAGTTCATTTCAGCATACTAATTTTTGATAACATGTTCCATTAAGATCAACACCGTCTCTGTCGTGATTTTCGACATCGTGACCAGGTCTGGAGTTTTCTTGCCTGGAAGATATCCATTTGCGAAATTGCTGCATCAATATGGAAGGCTTCTCCCAAGATGAAAGATCCATAAAAGTTTGACCAGTGCACGATATTTTCTTTCGAAGAGATTCTCACCTCCACACGCGTCCATACGTGATCTAGTGTTGAATGGGGTCATTCCGTGCTATACTACACAAATGGGGACTCGCATGAAGTCCACTTTCATGCATAGTGTACATACATGTATAGCCTATATGGCTGTGTGTCCCCAATGGCTGTCGCAAATCTACTAACTGTGGACATTAGATCTGATCTTACCGCCAACTACCGAGGTATTTTGCGATGGTAGGTCATCTCACTGACGTCGTTGCTAAAGCTGATAGCACACATGCTTGAAAATTGTGTATGTGAGCCGTATCGCAAACACAAAACTCCAACTGAAATGTGTGCCACCAACTAGTATCCAGCTGGACGGGCTTTCAACATAATGGGTTAACGTCACGATGATATGCACCATCCATAATCTTTTATCCTTTTGCAGTTGGTCTCCATTGCCAAAGCTATGGCCTGCCGCAAGTGATGCATAATGGCGTCCATTGTTATTGTTTCCAGCATGGTGTCGTCTTCTCTCCTTAGGGTTATAATTAATGGGAGGAAAGTTATTGTATTATGCGAGGTTGTCCGGAGGGTGGTGTGCGTACTCCTGCCTGTCGTTGATCCCAGCCCTGGAGACGGGATGGGCAGTCGAGAAGAAAATTCACCTTTGGTCGTCTCTGTCACGTAGGCCTATTTAACCAATTACTGAAACTGAATTCAATGCAAGAACCATTCCTCCATTTTGACCTCAAAATTGAAAAAAAATCTATCTTCCAGATCCAGCTTGCTGGATTAGAAAACTGAAATCGCCCCAACCCTCACATGGCGCATGCGTGGACAGGTGTTCGAGCCCGCAACCACTGTTGTTTCCAATATGACACTTCGGCAGCCATTAGGGATACATTTACGTGTGGAATTATAGATTTGAAAAGAATCGTCGTACTCTGAATTACAGTGTACTGTTGCCTGTATTGGTGTGGCTAATTTGTGTCGAAGTGATATTACAGCTGGCTTGAATATCTCTGGTAATGCTACTCCTATTCAAGATCTTTAGTCATTAAATTCTAAGATGAGCGTGCCATAAATGCATCAGACTACATAACTGATACCTCTATTGTGTGAGATATGTTGAGGTTGTCCAATTTCAGAAGTCTCCAGCTTCATTTATTTTGTGTTACAATGAGGTCTTCTGTAAAACTAGGCGTATATTCTTCACTGACGGTTGTCTTCGGGTGATTTGCGGTCGTTTCACCCTCGGGCATGTCGGGTTGAATGAGTTGGGGGCGAACTAATGGGGACGAAAAAACTTGAGAGCGACGACACTAGGGACAAGACAGGAGGTTCAAAAACTTTAACATTATCTTGGAACCTATCCGATTGATTTGAGACGACATTGGTGACATTGTAGGTACATCTTCTTCAATATATCAGGATGCGATGGCGGAGAATTCATCATTTATACCCCTTTTTTTCGACGTAAGCGACGAACTGCGGGCGAAAAGACTCGAGGGCGAAACGCGGTCGTCCACGTGTTATGAGTAGGGGAGTCAATAAAAAGCTCTCTGTGACAAACTACTTCACACATCTGAATTCTCTGTCTGGAGTCATTTTCTATCCACTCACTGTGCTATTAGACACTGGCAGAGTGGGACGAAATGAAACACACTCAGGGCTCAGGGGTCATTGGAAATTTCATCCCTCCGGGTTTTCGAAATTTTGAAAAGAATTGATGAAGTACTAGTATATTGCGGAAAAATCCTCTTTTTTTCCATGGCCCTTCAACACATTGACAACATTGAGGAATGTTTCAACATGCCTTTGTTGTCAAGTTTTTCAATCTAAAGGAAACTTCTTGCAGTCAATCAATGACTTCTCGAGTTCTCAATAGATTGTTGCAATACTTGACAAAAAAAATTCAAAAAATCCTCAAGAATTTACCTCACTCCTCCTTTGTTCAACTCATTATGTCTCTCGAGGTTATTCAGCTGGGACCTCAGCGAAAGAAAGTCTTGCGTGTGTTGCATTTCTCTTCAGTCTTTGGCATACAGTCATATTCTATTTCAATGACTACGACGACAGCAACATTATAATTCATTCTTTTTGAAGTGTTCTAAAGCTAGTGGAATTCTGTTCCTGGTGTTTCTTGATAATGATAATTCTCTTGTCTCCATCTTTCTCTGGTGTATAAGGTCGAGTTATCTTAGTGCCATCTGTCCGCCACAGATTAGGGCGGTCAGAGTGGGGCAGTGGACCCAACTGGCCAGTGACCCTTATTAAGGTTCCTCTCACTAATACCTGTAACCAAAGAGTATGGGACCTCGCACCTTACCTGGACATAAAGACGGAAGAGATGCTGACACAGGTAAGAGGACAGCGTCCTGAAGGTTCAACCCCAGCTAAAATAGACACGCTTGTAGTGAGTTCGGGTGAGTTCAGGTGAGGCAGTGCATGTTGTCATTTCATGGTAATAAGAACGAATGATGAAGAGATGCCGACTCATGAGGACCGCGATATGACATGTATGGAGGATGAGGGTGAACCCAGCTGCAATAGACATGCTTGTGGTATGTTGAGGTGAGGCAGTGCATATGGTTATTTCATGGTAATAAGACCAAGGGATGAGGACATGCTGACACAGGTAAGATGACAAAGGTTATGGCGATTGAACCCACCTGAAATAGACATGCTTGTGGTTTGGTGTCCTGAGGTGAGGCAGTATGTTGTCATAAGAGATGTTGAAACAGGTAAGAGGAGCGCGACAAGAATGTTATGGCTACTGGACCCAACTGAAATAAACGTGACTGCAGTATCATGTTGAGGTCGAGTGTTGTCATCATAACAATGATATAGAGATGCTGGAACAGGTACAATGTATATAAGAGGACCGCGAGATGAAGGATGGCAATTGAACCAAGGTGAAATTGACAACTAGAACACGTCAAGGTGAACGAGTGTGTTGACAGTTCTGAATTCAAGATTCCTCACAGATTATATGGCTTCGGATCCATCGAGAACATCTATGGCCGAGCGCTGTAGTACAGGAAGTGTGATCAGCTGCCTTCTACCCATTAGAGCTTCATCATCCCATGCGGCCATGATTCCTATCAAACAGATTATCCCGTCCCCATTTACATCAGAAATCTCGCATCCTGCAGCTCTTTTACCCAGGAAGATTAGTAAAAATACCGCCTCCATAAAACACCTGCAGGCCAGGCGAGCCCCTTAAGAATACGGTCGCGTTGTCGCATTACCAGCATCCTCGCTTCCTTATTGGATAGCGAGATCCACCAATAGCGGACAAGCTGGAGCTAATGCTGAGGTAAGGACATTAGCGAGACAGTCTGCTTTTGCCTCCGAGGGATGCATTGATGGATTTTCTGAGTGGGTGGAGCTCTGCTGGAATGCGTTGTCATGATTGACAAGCGCTAGGCTAGCTGTGGCTGTGGTAACATAACGAGCGTTGTCGGCTTTTAACGTTGGTATCTGCGTACAATCAATGACGCAGCTAGCAGAGCATGTGACATGGCTACAGTGCCACTGATAAATAGATGAATTTTAATCCCGGTGAGATTGATGAGTAGATAATTACTAATATTAACCCTCACGCCCCGCGACGGGCTCACAGCGTGTCTGCGCGGGTTCTTAGGGGCGGCTGTATGCGAAAACCAACTGCTGTCAATTCTGGCACCCTGGGACGAAGCCCTCAAGGTTTTTCATCACAGTTCACTGTGGAGTTGTATTTCTCTAGGTGCCCTGATTGCAATGGCATTGATGGTGAAATTTGCATTTGTTAGGACTCTATATTTATCGTAACGGAGGTTTAAGCATCATCTTTTGGTTACAGAGCCTGCGGGGGACTGCCGTTGTGTATAATCATTACTTGAATAATTGACAAGTTTCATGTGTAAATGAAGTAAGCGATTCTGGTCTTGTATAAAATACCACATTATATGGTAAGCCTTCTGTAATTATTCTCTCTGAGTAACCCTAACCTAGCGGACGCGCCTCTGATCTGATTTTTCTAGTCAATATCTAAGCTATTGATTTCTGTTTGCTAGCCTGCGGGCAGATTATATAAATAAGCACAGCAAATAAACACACTAGATTAAAAAGTATTGAATTATTACCTACTTTCCATGTATGGCTTACTTTCAACATCTTTAACCCATCATTTTGGTGCCTTTCTAAAAGGAGGAATATTCAAATCGCCTTTAACCACAACACATCTACTCAATAGAATCGTATGAGTCGTAGGCTACGTGGTTTGCTGAGCTGATTGGGATTTTACTTGCCTATACCGTGCCCTTTGCTATCTTCAGTGCCTGGGATACGGTACTCGAAAAAACGACGTTGAAATAAGTTTTCAATGTTGCCCCTGATGGCTCCATTGAGATACTGCAATTCAACGTGATCTCAATTTTTGGCGGCGTAAGTGTGTTGAGCAGAATCGACAATTTCCCAGATGATGATAGCCCTTTACTTCGTAAGCGTATAAGAAGTGAACTTTCATCCCAAAGAAATAGTCGAGATCAATTGATTCGAACCTCGGGTCTATGCCATCAGTCGTCTGGTAGGCCTGCCCACTAGAGGCAGTGCAAGCTTAGGCCCTCTGATGGCATTGAAGAAACTGACAGAGTTGATCTTTAGGATAAGGAGTTTCTCTAAAGACTAGACCAATCCCCTTGCAACTTAAATGTCAGGCACCGAGCCTGCGATGTAAATACTTCACTTTCCTTTATCATCCTGTCATGATTTTCCAATACGTTTATCACATTGGTGCAATCGAGCGATTCGATTTGCCCCGTGGCTGTTTATGCTTCTGTTACTTCATCTATAATTATAAAAAAGACATCTAAATAAAGCGTTATCCACAATCAAATCACCCTACACCAATCAAAGATCAATAGCGTATCAGCTATTGATTTTGTAATTGATTATTGATCAATAATTGATTCAGTGCTGATTATGCGAGGTCCATTGTTCATTTCTTGTGACTGGGAATGCCAGGGGTGAGTTTTCCTTGGGTGTTGAGTGCATGTGTTTCACTCTATGCTGGTTGTGACTTTGGACTTGATGGGCGATGCCGATCACTGTGGCAAATGATGAAATGTGGGGTGGGGCTGTGGCTCTGCTCTAGTAAATATTGAACTCAGGGCGAGACCAACTGTGAAGGCGTTGAGGATTCCTGCGATATTTATAGACTCTCTATGGCAAAATGGAGAAATTGTATGAAGTAGAAATCGGTATGTTTGGCGATATCTACTAAAGCATGTACATTTGTACGTATCCTGTGTAAAATCGACCAGCGGTTTTGGTAATGGTTTTGGATGTTGACATTCAGAACTTCTGATCCGAGTGGCCATTTCACCAAAACGGGGGCTGGGGGGTCATCGGTCAATCGTAGCATTTATGAAATCTGAAAAAGTATGCACGTTCTATCGTACATGATGTCTGGCCAGGAAATGAACCTACAGCCTCAGCGGTGAGAGATGTGAATCTCTCCCGCACCACTCAACCGGTGCACTAGAATATTTTGTGAATTCCTGATTTATCTATGTTACCGTTCCTTGGGGCAATTTAACTTCCACTTCAGTGCAGGCTGGAATTACGTCTCTTTTCCTTCAAAGGAATTAATCGAAAATGATTAAATGTGCCTTGGGTGGTGAAGAACAGTGAAAAAATGCCACTCGAGGAAATTGTTGACCTCATACTTGTTTCATCCTTTTCTCTTCATGGAGATGTTTTGCATTGTGCAGTAACTATGGAGCACCGTGATAGGACACGAGATTGTTCTTTTTCGTGTTACATAATGGAGTCCCAATGGTTAGAAACTGATGTGTATATCATTACAGATCATGATAGGTCGGTTTGGTAGGTTGTGGACATGATCCAGTGGATACTACCAGCCTCATACCGCTTAATGATCCAGTGGATACACCAGCCTCATACAGCCTGATGATCCAGTGGATACACCAGCCTACAGCCAGATCCAGTGGATTCACCAGCCTCATACAGGTTTATGATCCAGTGGATATAAACCAGCCTCATACAGCTTAATGATCCAGTGGATATAAACCAGCCTCATACAGCTTAATGATCCAGTGGATACACCAGCCTCGTACAGCTTAATGATCCAGTGGATACACCAGCCTCGTACAGCTTAATGATCCAGTGGATACACCAGCCTCGTACAGCTTAATGATCCAGTGGATACACCAGCCTCGTACAGCTTAATGATCCAGTGGATACACCAGCCTCGTACAGCTTAATGATCCAGTGGATACACCAGCCTCGTACAGCTTAATGATCCAGTGGATACACCAGCCTCGTACAGCTTAATGATCCAGTGGATACACCAGCCTCGTACAGCTTAATGATCCAGTGGATACACCAGCCTCGTACAGCTTAATGATCCAGTGGATACACCAGCCTCGTACAGCTTAATGATCCAGTGGATACACCAGCCTCGTACATTTCAAGAGGAAGTACATGCAATGATTTTCACAATTTGTCGGTGTAAGCCAAGGTGCAAACAAATGTTGGCCTGAAATACCTCTTGTTATGAATAATTTGGGATATCCTTGCAATGCAATTAGAAATAACTTGCCTTTCCAATGCATGTGAGGAATTTTACCAATCTAGTTGATATGATGGTCGATATGTCATCATTGCTTCTAGTAGCTGACCATTATGTGATTCTTAACTTCTCCAGCTGTGGAAAAAGCCGATCAGGTTTTGTCTTTCAAGAACGATTTGCAAAAATAAACTTTGGTGCTCAAGCTTGCAGGATGTGAGAGGTCGATTCGCATTTCCACGTTGTCTTTCTGTCTTTTGGTACCACTTTTAGGGTGTTGTACACCAAAGTTGGGTGGACGTCATCCAAATTGCTTGGAAGTCGTGCCAAGCCATTTCGAATCGGCTCCAAGGACAGTTCCTGCTGTATTACCCCCTGGATTACCCATGGTGATTGTTCTGAAATTCTCTGTTATTATGGATCACGGTACATGTACCAACCACCCAAATTATAACCTAGCGTGCAATGTGTTCATGACGAGCCTTGTTTCAAGCCTAAAATTAGAGTTTCAAAATGAAATTTTCTCCACTTCAAATGAGTTAATTCTGTTCGATGTTTCTTCGTTTCAGTCCATCCATCAGATTGTTCCTCCGAGGTAATTCTGTCCAATCACAACAATTAAATTCTGCTTGCTCCATCCTGCCACTTCTAATTTTGAAAAGGATTTGCTTGACACCCACTGAGATCTGCCTGGAACTATTAGAGCTTCCTAAAGGCAAGGGGACTAATTGATTTTATGACATTTCACATTGCAAGTTCTTCCATACCACCAGCTATGCTTTCAGATGTAATTGCATTTCTTCAGCAGTGGAGAGGTCATGCGGTGAGCGGTATTTGTCTGAATCCTGCATTGCCTGGTTCCGCGGGGGTTTTGAAAGTTGACTCAAAGGCTCGAAATTCAGAATATGATGAATTTCATGCAGACCAACAAAGACTTCGAGAATGTGATGCCTGGCAGACTGGTAGCTGATACCACACAGCAGTGCGTGCAGTGGGCTTGACCCACAACGATTCTGGGTGGACACACTGATCGGGAGCAAAATCCACATTGGACCGCATTGGGTAGCGTTTACACGCAAGAGTTTTGAACCACAATCGGATTCGACCGGATCGCATCTGAAGTCAAATACATGTAGTTATGGTTCAGTGGAACTTTATCTATTCCATTCTGAAGAATTGTATAACCAAAGCTTTTGCTGATAACGTAATGGCAAAAACACTCCCTAAAGTGGTTGAGGTGTTCATTTCTAGCGTAGACGGTGTGATCAATTAGAAAGTGAGAATGTATTTCTACCCAACAGACGTTTTTTTGAAATCTCACATTATCAGCCGTGGGTCAGTCATGGTACTTTGTGACAACTGCACTAGGGGCCTACATGTGAAAATTGGTGCCATTTGCACCCCTTGTACCCATGGGATAGGTCAGGAATATGTGTTTATGAATAGTTCATGACGTGTTTCTGATTATAGTGCTGTCCTCTGAAGTCTATTTCATATGCAACAAATCATCAGAGACAATAAAATATTTAAAGTCATGGACTGAATCGCTGCCTGGCATGATTGTTCATTTCCAAACATCACGTGACATGCCACCTTACGGCGTCGTCGTTCGATACTATCATGATCAACGCTTGCACGCAGCAGCAGCTGCATGGGTGTGGCTTATAAGTGATTGACAATCGTAGCCATTGATCTGGTCTGTTGGCTCCTCGCCTAACATCAACAGCGGTCTCGTAACCAGCTGACACATTGTGGCAGATGGATAAGATGTCGCGGGCATTGTCCAGATGAAATCAGCGACTAGGATTACCCAGCCAATTAGATTGGCTGATTCGCATCTCTCGGGAATACGATTGTAACCCGGGGCAACGAGTGTTAATGTCCCCGCAACGGCCTCAGTGTCATCCTTTAGTGAAAATACCCCAGAATTTACAACCTCGAGTTGTGCTGGAGATATCTTTTGTGTCGAGAACTATTTGAATATCGCTTATGGTCCATCTTGCTAAGTCATGTTCCTGCGATTACGCGAGCTATTTTTAGCCTGCGACATCAAATCGTGTTTTGTGCTCTTGAAAAGGAACTGGAGCGTATTCTATCCTACTTTCAACTCCATTATTCCAGTTGATTAATTCTCCAATTTAATAAGTTTAAACGATTTGCTCCTGATGGTTGCTGGTGGGGCCATTCATGATGTTCTGGCGTGATACAAAAGCCAAGTCGGTGACTGCTCTGTCCGATATGGAAGATCCTATCTTGGCACTGTGATATTATGCTCAATTGGGTTCGGGATATTCCATGCATTTTGAGGAAACTTCATCTGTATACTTGTCATGGGATGGCTTTTGTGATATCAATCCAGATATAGTAGCTCGCTGGAGCTGATCAGAGATGTTGATCAGCTGATCAGAGAATGATGTTGATCATGTCTTTTTCCGTAACAAAAGCCTGTTTGACAGACTCCTTTACAAAGTCTAGCCGAAGAATGGGTTCAGATGGAAGGCCGATATCGGGGTTCCTATCCTAAGTCAGCCTAGCATGACGGATTCGGAAATAGATATCTGGTAATTGCTTTTCTGAATATCATTACTTTGAAAGCCAGAACCACACGTAGGAAAAGGCCTAGGTATCGATGAAGTCATTCACTACTGGTGTGTGTTCAAAATCGCCGATATCTCATCGACATCTCGCCTCCTGGCACTTTTTCATTCGTCTTCCCTGAGAAGCATTCACACATGCACACCCACACTTTAACAGGACCTGAAGTGCTAAGAAAGGCATTTCTAAGAGGCTTCTTTCATTAGAGTACCATGTTAGACTCCTGCTGACTCAGAGCTCTCTACGGCACATCATCTGATGCCGAGACATGGCCAACCTAACAGGAGGGCAGTCAATAGATAAAGAGAAACCCCGTGTTGGTCCCCTGGCCTGCTTGTCAAACCCTAAACCATCTTTATGGCTTCCAGTTTCTTAAGTAATTGTTCCTCGTGTACATTGGTCTTATTCATATGCGTAAGCACAGATCCTTGCTGCTCATAAATATTCATCTGAGATTTGTTTTGCAAATATCTTCGGCGAATGTCTTGGAAGTTAATACTGTGTTTTTCTCGAGATTATACAGCGCTTCGGTAATGATAGTCATCCAGTCCACTTTTAAGCAGCAACGTGCAATCACCGAGACAATGGAGCCGTCTGTGGGCGTGGCCAGGCGACATGTAATGAAACTGACAAGCGCAAATTACAGACACCCCGGCTGATGTATGCCCGGCTTCCGCAATTCCGCACCACCACACTCATCATTGTGCCACGCTGTGGGACCTTAGTCATGGCAGAACCATGTTCTATTCGAGGATTGCTCTCCATGAATGGATCTCATTGTAACTGATGTCACTCCATTGCAGTTGAAATGCACCATATGTTGTTATAATTGTTGCCAAACTTTGTGCTCTTTGACGCAACACACAGTATACATGTACTGTGGATCCGAAAGACGTACATGTACGTGTCCATTTCAAATGGTGTTCCTTTGAAAGAATTCCATGAAGCATAGACGAATTTTGGCGTCATTTGCACAAGGGGCTGAACATAGCTCATTACTTGTCATGGATTTGGTCACCGGTTTGATTGAGCTGTGGTGTGTACCACGGCTGTACATGACATCTCTCGATCAGCTGATATTTTACATTAGGTTACAGTATCAAGTTATTTCTAGTTTGAATTTCAGACATTCTGGTCAAGTGCCGACATTTTGACGTTGAATGGCTGATCACCCATTATTCAACACTTTGCCTTTCTTTGACTTCATGTTTCACAGCACATGGTGTGGGAAGGCCCAATGTATGCACGTAGGCTACATCGTGTTGTAGGTCTTTGTTTTAGTTTGAGAGAGCAGGTTGCAGAAGGGCTGTGGTACCGCTAAGCACCTTTCTCGTGTTGGTATTTTGAGAGACCAGCAAAGAATGCGAACTCCATTGTTAAAACTGCTCTGAGCTTACTTCCTTTGAGTCTGTAGAACATCCTTACACTGAACTGCATGAACAAAAACACCACAGCGCCGCATTATGTTGGTCTGCAGAAGTGCAAACGCCCTTCGAAGTACCTCTAGTCCAGAACATGATAGACTACCGGCTTGTTTAGCGGCGCCACTGTATTCAATCTCAGGCTTTCAATCGAGACACATCAAGAGATAGCGCCCAAGTGACAGAGCCTGACAGACTAGTATACATGTAGATCTGTAGGGAACCTGAGTATAAGGCGGGTCAGGGTTCGTTAGTGCTTGCGCCCAATACCAATGAAGGGCTTAGGATAGCAGTGGTGTGACAGTGTATAACTTGGTCCTACCTGAGAATTCTGCATCTAATGAATTTTCAAGCAATCCGACAGAACTGGAGCTCGTCGTGTGAACTCTTTGATCAGTGTGGTTGAATATTGCTGGCCTTTGAGAATTGATCTCAATTTGGTCGACAAAGAGCTGTGGCGCCAATTCAGTTCAATTGAATATTGATCACATTGATCGCCTGTTAGAATGTTCAATCAGTTGTTGATACCTGGCTGGTCCGCTTCAAAATCTTATTCTTTCCGCTCCGAACTGTGGAGCAAAAAGTCAACATTGCATTTGTGAAATCCTTTGGTGGAGGAAGTTTGAGGTTCCATCAGTGGCGTCGTACTTTTCATTACGATGAGAATTGGTCCAGAGAATAGTACGATTAGATCATGGCATGTATTTGTCTGTACCTTACCCATGTCTCCTTAATCAAATGAAAGCATGTCTTGCTTGAAAATTACCTCATAGATTGTAAAGTCTGGAATAAAGACACTGGAATCGCCCTGTTAACAAGAGCAATGGAGATGAGTGTTGCCGTCATGGAGAGGAGATATGCATCAAGCGAGATGCACCAGTATCTCTGGCAAGGATCCCCCGATTGCGATGACACGCTATCCTTCCTGTACCGTCTATCAGTGCTGTTGGCATTGAGATTCTAATCAGTAATGTTGGCAAAACTGACAATTGGGTCATATGCTTTGCCTTCACGTGACTTCTAATGCTGAATTCATTCGGACGTAAACGACGACCACTGCTTAGAGCAACCTGGACATTTGGCAATTTGACATCCAGACTCTAAGCGAACTCCTTGCAACACCCATGCAACCTGGTTATTGGTGGACTCGGTACACGACAGTTAATCCAGTTCATCAAGGGGAGTCTGCCCCATAATCTCTCCAAGTTTAGCATTAATTGTCTTTCCCTTTGTCCTTACGTCTGGTCGGATCTGGCTTGATCAGCCCCTGACTTCCTGTTCCTGTAAAGAGGTCAGGGTAAATTTCGTCCTTGGGTTCCCAAAGCTGTACTTAATTCTCATGTGAACCGGTGCAGACAGCATCCACTGATTGCTATGGGCCCCACAGACAATAATGGTCAGCTCACTCATTAAATATTTGAAACCTGCTCAATTGGAAATTGCTCAATAGAAGAGGGAAAAGCTGCTTGATTGAATTACTCCCATCGTTCCCCTGGCCGGCAGGTTGATAATTAGGGCACCCCAGCCTAATCCAAGATGGCCATAATTCACCTGAGACTTGTCTCGCATCTGACGAATATCACAAGTGCCATTTCCCTTGCTTTGTGCGTTTGTCAGATCGATCTTATTTCTCCGTGGAGTTATCAAAGGACGGATTTATTCCGCGAGGTCGTTTGCAATGGTCGTCCCACATACTGTGCGGT
The DNA here is from genome assembly GCA_002633025.1 of Notospermus geniculatus. NCBI lineage: Eukaryota > Metazoa > Nemertea > Pilidiophora > Heteronemertea > Lineidae > Notospermus > Notospermus geniculatus. The sequence continues at coordinate 150,088 of NMRB01000002.1, read as the reverse complement.
GCATCGATCCAGTGCCAGTTTATAATAGCCAACTAACAGATGTTTCTAAAGAGCTTGTGCGAGGTGTTCAATATCAAATATAGCTTTTGGTATGACGGCGTCAAGAGCTCTTGACGCTTTTAGAATCATTTGTTGTTCAAGTGAACCCATTCAAAACCAATGAGAGAGAACTCAAATCATACGGGTTCAAGCTGTAGTTTCACCAAACAGATAGTGCGTCAGCTGATGCTTGTATATTGGTGAACAGTAACGCAGGTTTGCAGAATGTAAAGATAGGTTAGAAACTCCACGTCGACAGCAAAATCCTCTTCACAAGTCGTACTCTTTTAGTTTTCCAGGACGGTCAGAATAATCTCTCCTCCTTGATTGGCTGATATGACCGAACAAATTTTGAATGGCGACTTCTGAGTGGTTCATTTTGGACACAATAGTCAGCAAGTAGCTCCTCCCACTAAACGAACACCGACAGCAATGGTGAGCCACAAACGAAGGCTGAGAAGTCTTCCAAGTCAGTTCACTCGTTGATCGAGCTATTTAATATTGAGCTAATAAGTCCATTTTGTGGACTAGGTGCTTCACCTCCGAAACCCATACCAGCGGCTAATTTATGGAGGCATTGGAGTATGATATTAGTTAAATGGGATGTCAAGGAATATTATCCATCCAGTTTAGCTGACCCTATGCCGAATACAGAACTACACCTTCATGCCTGGTTTGACTCTTTCCTGCCCTTTCGTTTGGTGTAAACTTCAGTTCCTGTTCAAGTGTCAGACTGGCTGGAACCTAGTGTCATGATGTAGTGGACTCTACAGTCTTGTGTCGTTAAGACCGCCCCAGCTCACAGTAGGTGGGCGGTCTTACTTGTTTTTACTCTTCTTCTCTCTGGAGCTATCTTTCAAGGAATTGTAGGGATGGTTTGTTGTTGTGAATATATAGTGTCTCAAGACTGGTGCTCCAGGAGATCTTGACAGCGAATGACGCTTTCGACTTGGAAAGGCCTATTAACTCGCGACACCCAACATGACTCATGCAATTATTGCATGAACTTGAGGTTAGCCCTGGTGCTCAATTAGATGCCGTGTTCTTTTACATCAATGCTACACTGTATTCTTCTTTGTCTGACTCTCAAAAAACACATCACTTCCTGTATTACACATTACGATTTTTATTTTCTTCATCCGATTCCAAAATTTACATCGCAGTGCAACCTGATAATAATGAAGGACAGCGACTAGGTTGACTGCACATCTTATGGCCCGGAGTGATGAGAAGTCTATACACATGACTAAACTGCCACCTTGCTCCTTTTGTAACCAACAGTGTCATTGTAACAGTCTATATTTAATCTTCTTGGGATGTGCTCATTCATGCAACACGCAGATTTCTTCTACCCATAAATCTCGGTGTCCTTCCTGTGTAAATATAATTGGACCATCTCAGCATTCATATTCATTTGCAGCTTCAATGGCGTATACCTCTGGTTTCAGCCTGCTGTGAACCTTTAAGCTGTACCATTGAGATGATGGTGGTTGTTGCAGTCGCCAAAATATTCTCTCTCTCTTAGGCCCTCCTTCCTCCTTCCTCTCCTCATTGTTCCTCCTTCATGGCCGTTGTGAACTCTTACATCAGGCTCGCCCTCTCTCCGACTCCTCAGTCATGTCAGTGTGAAAGGGCATTGACCTCCAGTAGCCTACATTGACCTGGTCTAGAAGCATGTAGTTGACAAGATAATATTAAGTGTGTTTTTCCCAAATGTTGCCTTCAGTCTCCGTCTGGTGGTTTTCAGTAAAAGAAAAAAGCAGAAAATTAGGTGGATTCTAGTACTACAAAATTGTAGGTTCCACACTATTGACTGCTTATCAGATTGAACCTTCTAAAATTAGTCCATACTATGGGATTTAGACTTAAACTGGTCGAATTGGTGTTATTTTGACTTGATCTTGTCATCAAATGCGCTGCTTAACTCAATTAATATGTTTCAGTCTGTTAAACCTTACCATGGGCCTATGGCTAAGTTCTTCCGAACCATATGTAGCCTACTTCGAAATTAAATCGGCCCTTTCGAATGTTGTAAGCGACCAAAGCCGTGGAACATAGGCCTCCATTCCGTATGATGATCCGTCAGTGATTTTAGCAACAAGCAAAGACTGTAGATGATAGACATCCTGCGAAAGTCGGCCATGGACAGGCCAGAAGGGGTAACCTTGGGCCTAGTGCATTGTACAGACGGTAAGCACAGGAGCCAACTGTACAAATGCACTTGGCCCCCCTAGGCTGAGGTTACTCCCCTTCTGAACTGTCATGGCCGACTTTC